>NXHC01000007.1:0-96156 GCA_002893705.1 Metschnikowia drosophilae
GGTGACGCTGCTATCGTCAAGATGGTCCCAACCAAGCCAATGTGTGTTGAGGCTTTCACCGACTACCCACCATTGGGTAGATTCGCTGTCAGAGACATGAGACAAACCGTCGCTGTCGGTGTCATCAAGGCTGTTGAGAAGTCTGACAAGGCCGGTAAGGTCACCAAGGCTGCTCAAAAGGCTGCCAAGAAGTAAGCTTGTTTAGAACTAAGCTGAAATGTGTATATTCTCAATGTTCTCTTTAAGATGCCCTGTGCGTAGACGCATTTGTGTGCGTAGAAGTTTCTACACGTGCCCCGGCGCGGCGGTGTGCAGGCACATGTCGCCGGCCCATTCCAAAAGTCAATGGCTTGGACGTAAAAAACTAACTGTTGCAGTCCGCCGAAGAGCTGGTTCGTCTGCTTGGCACCCGTTACCCCGCCCGCTCGCTCGCCGTACCCAGAACCAGCCACATTGCCCAAGATGGCCGCTATTGTCGACAGAGGAGCAGCGCTTTTCGATGAGAGAGACTACAACCATGCCACGGACAACACATACAAAAACTACCGGAACCAAGCGTCGCAGTTGCACGACAAGCGCAACAAGCTCTCGAAGCAGTCGCAAGAGGCCTACAAGCGCGGCGACAAGCAGAAGGCACACGAGCTCAGCGAACAACTGCGCAAGTATTTGGAGCAGGCGGAAGATTGCAACAAAAAGGCGGCCGAGTACGTGTTTGTGCAAAATAACGCCGACTCGGCCGGCGACGAGATCGACTTGCACGGGCTCTACGTGAAGGAGGCCAAGTGGATTTTGCAGAAGCGCGTTGGCGAGGCGGTCAGAAGAAACCAGTCGCAGCTCAAGGTGATTGTTGGCAAGGGCCTTCATTCTCAGCACGGCGTGGCCAAGTTGAAGCCGGCCATCGACGAGATGTGCGACGAGTCCGGCCTCAGACACCACATCGACAAGCACAACACGGGTGTGTTGGTGATTGACCTTACAGGCGCTTCGCCAAACTCGCTTCCATCGCACTGGGACACCTCGCCATTGGCTGGCCAGCAACAGTACCCACAGCAGCCACAGCAGCAGCAACAGCCTTACTACCAGCAGCAGCCACAGTACCAGAATGGCAACAACTACAACAACAACAACGACGCTCTCAATGGTGTGCTTCGGGTGTTGTTGAAGGTGGTGTGCAACTGCTTGAAGTAGCGGCAGTTTATGGGGAAAATGGAACCGCTTGTAAGGTGGTTGTGTGCTTATCTGTGTTGTATATGGTAGTGGTTATAATCCTTGAAAGAGAATGTGCTGCAAGGCTATCTTATTGTGAGACATGGTGATATGTATGTCGACAGTTATCCAGTTCTGGATTTAGACAATCACGTTTTGTCGTTTTTTTGCAAACTAGGGTTTATATTTTGCAAGACAGCATGAAATAGTATATAAACAACACGTATTGTTATTATGGTTCTCCAGTTTGTATTGAGACAATCCTGGTTTATTCCATTGTTGGACAACTCTAATCACCTTCTCCTTCCGAAGACAACTTTAACTATCTAATTCCGTGACAATACCCGCTGTCTAGCTGTACGTTGTCATAAAACCCTTTTATGGTAAAGCGTGCTTTGAGCGGTTACCAAGTTGTTTCTGAGACAACGCTGATCACACGTCTGTGCTGTGACCCTCTGGGTCTCAAAAGAAACAGGCATAATTTCGAGGCGCTAACGGCACGATGCTTGAAACGGTATCTGTTCTGAATTAAGACAGTATGCGATTCTCACCAGAGGCCTCAGCACGCACAGCCGCCGCTGGGGTTCTCTAGGTGGATGTTGATGGCGTCGTTGTAGTCGTCGTTTATGTCGTTGCGCGAGCTCTCGTTCAACTCCTCCTGCTGCAACGCCATCTTGGAAATCACCTCGAACGCCGCCTCCACGTTGATGGAGTCCTTGGCGCTGGTCTCAAACACCGGGTAGTTCAGGCCGCCCATCTGGTTGCTGGTGACGTTGGCCAACTTCTTCTGCAACGACGGGATCTTCTTCGATTCGTCCACGTCGATCTTGTTGCCGATGATGATAAACGAAAAGTCCTGCGGGTTCAGCACGTTCGACTGGACAACAAACTCGTCCTTCCACAGCGCCAAGTTGTTCAACGACTTTTCGTTGGTCACGTCGTAGCACAACACACAGCAGTCCGCGCCTCGGTAGAATGCCACGCCCAAGCTCTGGAACCTCTCCTGACCTGCAGTGTCCCAGATCTGTAGCGAAACCGTTTTGTTGTCAATCACCAAGTCCTTCGTCAAAAAGTCGGCGCCGATGGTGGCCTTGTACTGGTGCGAGAACTTCTTGTTGACGAACTGCTGCATGAGCGACGTCTTGCCCACGCCAGAGTCGCCGAGGATGATCACCTTCAACAAGGTCTTCTTTCTGCCTGACATTGGTGCTTTGGAGCCTTGCTTTCCTTATCGCTTTTCGTCTGGCTGGTCGGGGCTGGGTGTCGCGCGCCTTTCTGCAGGCCGCCACTGGCGCTGTCTGCGGAGTCTGCCATGTCGCGCCAATGTCGTCGTCGTGCCCGTGTCGCGCCGTAGCCGCTCCAACTGTGGCCCCGCGGCCGGCGCCTCCTGCAGGAACAAGCGAGCCCCGATTCCAAAGCCCGCCCGGTCCGGGCCCGGAAAAACTAAGCACGGCCCGGGAAGCCCAAAAAAAAAGAGTGCCCGGATGTACAGCGCCCAGAACCCCGCAACCTCCGCGCCGCCCGCGCCTCGTCAGCTCAAAATTGCGCAAACTACTGCGACAGCAAAGACTGAGGCAGCGTCACGTGCAAGCAATCAAACGGAGCCGCTCCCACATCATCATGGCCGTACGTGATGTCTTGCAGCCGCTCCGCAGGCCGTATATAAAGCCGCCACATCCGCCCCGAGAATTTCGCCCCACTGCACACGCACCCGTACCCACCACCGCCTGTCTCTATTTTCCACCATGACCCTTCAGACAATTGCAAAGCAGCTCACCAGAGCCACTAAGTACAAGCTCAACAACGGCACTTACATGCCTGTTGCGGGCTTCGGCACGTACCTCTTGAGCCCCAAGGAATGTTACGAGTTGACCTACGAGGCCTTGAAACAGGGCTACCGCCACATCGACACTGCCGTGTACTACGGCAACCAAAAGGAGGCCGCCCAAGCCATTGCGCAGTTCATCAAGGACAGCAACGGCTCCGTCTCCAGAGAGGACATTTGGTTCACCACCAAGATCACCAACGAGCAGCACGGCTACGACGGCGCCAAGAAGGCCATTGAGGAGATCGCCGACGACGTCAAGGAGCTCATCCAGTACGTGGACCTCGTGCTTATCCACTCGCCGTTGACCGACAAGGAGAGACGTATTGGCGCCTGGAAGGCCCTCCAGGAGTTCAACACGCATCCAAACAACCCCGTCTTGCCCGTGCACGCTATTGGTGTGTCCAACTTCGGCATTGAGCACATCGAGGAGCTCATCAACGCAGAAGGCATTGTGGTGACCCCGGCGGTCAACCAGTTGGAGTTGCACCCATGGCTCCCCAAGGTCAAATTGCGCGAGTACTTGACCAAGCATCACATTGTCGTGGAGGCCTATTCTCCATTGACGCAGGGCATGAAGTTAGACGACCCCGAGTTGTTGGAGTTGGAGAAGAAGTTCAACATCTCCAAGATCGAGATTCTTTTGAAATGGTCTTACCTCCAGGGCTTTGTCGTCTTGGCCAAGACTGCAAAGAAGGAGAGAATCAAGGAGAACCTCGATATCTTGCCGCCATCCCAGTCCGAGGATGACCCGCTAGACCAAGGCGCAAACTTGGGAAAGATCGACTTGGAACCTGCCATTTTGGCTGCTTTGGACAAGCCCGACTCGCAAGAAGTTCTCACGTGGGGAGGCGTTGACCCCACCGTCTACAAAAACTAGGCGATCCAGAGCTCCGCCCAAATATCATATAGAGAAATCCTTACAGCGCTGCTTGCAAGCAGGCCGATCTATCTCGCAATATAGGCCGCGATGCATACCGCGGCGCCCGGAGCCTCGATTGCGAACGCACGCCATACGGGGGCACCTCTGTTAGTAATGATTAGTAGATACTACATACTCCAAAGTGCTGCACAGAAAAGTTCATGTGATAGATTGCTAAAGTCCACCAAGAAGAAAAACCACGAGTTTTTTCGTTGACTGGCCTTAGGTTCAATTCAGCGTCTTCGAAATTCACAACTTTTTCAGCAGCTAACCCACAAACTACCACCACAATGGCTCCCAGAACCGCTATCATCACCTACTCTATGTACCAACACATCACCAAGTTGGCATTGGCTCAGCAGAAAGGAATTGCTGCCGCCGGAGGAGTGGCCGATATCTTCCGTGTTGAGGAGACGTTGCCTGAGGCGCTCTTCAACAAATTGGGCGGGGTCAAGACGGAGTACCCAGTAGCAACACCAAACACGTTGGTGGACTACGACGCCTTCTTGTTTGGTATCCCCACGAGATACGGAAACTTCCCCACGCAATTCAAGGCTTTCTGGGACCAGACCGGTGCCTTGTGGGCCCAGCAGAAGTTACGGGGCAAGCCTGCCGGTGTCTTTGTCAGCACCGGCACTTTGGGCGGAGGCCAAGAGACCACCGCCATCAGCACGTTGTCGACTTTGGTTCACCATGGAATGATTTACGTGCCTTTGGGCTACGCCCACCCGGGCCAGCAGAATAACGAGGAGGTTCACGGCGGCTCGCCATGGGGTGCCGGCACTTTTGCCGGCGGCGACGGATCGCGCCAGGTCAGTGCGTTGGAGCTCGAGATCGCCGAGACCCAGGGCAAGAGCTTTTACGAGACGGCCAAGCTCTTGAAGCCATAGGCGGTCTCTGGGCGGTAGATGTAGAAACCACAGACGGCTTAGAAGCAGCGCATCGAGCACTTGCCGTATTTAGGTCAATACACGACCCAATGTATATGCCTCAGCGTTTTCAACACCGACCACCGCCGCTACCGCAACATGTCCAGACCACAGAAGCCGGTGAGGCAAGACTACATAGCCAAGGTCAGGTACACGAACAACTTGCCTGCTCCCCCGTTGAACCCCAAGTTCATAAAGTACAATGTGACGGAAAAACTCACGCCCAAGGAGGAGAGCGAGCACCTCTTGAGTTCGCTCTTCCGGAAGGAAAACTTTAACCAGTTCATTGCACAGGTTGACGATGAATTTGGCATGAGTTTGAACTTGCTCCAGAATAGAGGCTTCTCCGACGGGCTCGACGAAAACGCCCTTCTCGCCAGCTCCCCGGTGCCGTTGCACGCAAAAGACAGAGTCTTGTTGAGAGACGCTGGAATCGGCAAAATCAACAAGTCCGAGCCCGGCGTGTCGTTCTTGCGCAGAACAGAGTACATCGCCGAGCGCCAGGCCTCCAACAAGTCGGAAGAAAAGGCCCAGAACGCCAAGAAAACAGAGGAGGGCGACCAGGTCGACCCCGATTCTCAGCTACGCGCAGTTGAAGCCACATTCGACGATGCTCAGAGCTCGATGAGCAACTTTGAGAGCTTGAAACACCCCAAAAAGAGAGGCTTGCGCGCCGTGGCCGCTTTCCCTCTTCTCCCAGATACGTCCATGATGGACACCAAGTTCTTGAGCATCAAATTCACCGGATCTGCCTCCGTGGAGAGGGAGTTGCAGACCTACAAGAGGCAAGAAAAGGACAGTTTTGACGAGTCGTTTCACAGAGACGCTTTGCTGTGCGCGCTTTACAAACCGATTACCTCGGAAGATGGCGAATGGGTCAGTTTCTACACCATCAAAGACAAAAAGGCGTTGAACGACTTCAAGAAAAAGTTGCAGTCTACCGAGAGGGAGCAGCCAGCCAACTTGCTAGATGAGGGAGACGAAGATGCAGAGAAGTTTCGTTTCAAGCATTCTAAGAATTATGACATGCAATTCCATCGTTTCTCCAAACCATACGAAGAGTTGGCATTGAAATTTGTTCCTGAAGAAAACACGAAAAAGCGGGCCTTGGCATACTACACTCCAATCTCAGGAAGGGTTGAGTTGAAGAAGCACAGAGCTTCCACCAACTCCGAGATCAATCGCTTCTTGAGCGACAGCACAATGGACAATATTAATCTACAGTTGAGAGAGCCCACCACCGGTGAATTGAAGAAGATGGACAATATCCGTTCGGAGTACGACCCTATGGAGTATGAGGGTGAAGAAGAGGAGGACGAGGAGGAGGAAGTCGAAGAAGGCGCTCAAAACGGCGAAGATGTTAAGCCAGAAGAGGCAGAGTAGGAGGAGCAAGACCAAGTGTGATCTCCCTTGTGCTTTAAGTTTTGAGCAGACAGAAGTTGGGCAAATGAGTTTTAATATAAGGAACATAAGTATTGAGGTCTTGATACCACTGAGTAGGAGTTTTAGAGTTGGCATTCTGGGAGTTAGATCAAAAAAAGCCCCTAGGATTAGTGCAAGTGCTGAATCAGCTCAAATTGGCGGCAAAGTTGTCAAAAATGTATACTGTAAATGTGCTAACTACTCATTTTATTGAGGGTTCATACAATGACGCATGCTTCTTTTTTATCTGACTTCTTTGACTTTGCATCGTCTTTCTTTGATTTCTTTTGTTCCGTCTTGGGCACATCTCTATTCAGCTCCCGCTTTTCGTATTTCTTTTGCAATTGTTCGGCGTATTTCTGATCCTCCTCTTCCTGAAGTTGTCTAGCATACTGATCTTGGTCTCCCGTCGAGTAATCGCCAATCAGCTGCGCTTCGGCTACTGGAGAAAAGTTTCCGGCGAAAAACAAGTCGTCCACACCAGTGATTGAAATGAGTGATTGCCACACATGAGCCTTGTTGGCAAACAGCTGATCGGTCAAGAGAAGATACGAGTCGTGATCGTGCGCTTTGTAAAGGGTCATGAAGTGATTGTTGCGGAAAAAAATTGCCACCAGGTCAGCAGGGACATTCTCGTCAAGCAAATGTAAACCATAGTCCGTCAACTGCGAACTGCTTTGCATGAGCCAGTTCTCAGCCTCAAGCGTCACGCTGCTGCCATTTTGAGAAATGATGTGCTGCTGAAGCTCATCGTAGGACTGATGCTCCACGAAAAAGCCCGACACGGGACTGCCATCGTCCACCGCCTTGCACCATCCGTGGACGAAGTTGAGACCGAAAGCGCCGAAAATCTGCGCCGAGAGATCGTGCTCCGGAAATCCCCCCGACACCAAGTTGGGATTGACGTCAAGCCCCGTGTGCAAAAGCGGGAGGGCTTCAAGAAGGTTGTTGACAACACCGGCATCAACATCAGGGATGCTAAGGAGTATATCGCCAAGAGTAGATAGGAGCATTGAAAGCTCCACAACGGACTCCACGTGAGACTGAAGCAAGCTGCGCAAGCGGGTAACATCCACTCTGTCCTTACCGGAGGCGCTCAACGTGGTTCCTGCCACATCGAGTCCATTACTTCCCAGGTATTCATTTGCAGCCGGGGGCTCTTCTGGCCCCTCAAAAGCTTCACGGTCGCCACTTTCAAAACGGGACACGCCGCTGAATCCTTCCATTCCAACTGTTCTCGCTTGGATGTCAGATTGCAAAATCAAGGTATTGACTAGTGCAATAAGGGGACACGGTCCGTTGACTTCTTGGAGAATTATGGGGGATCGTTGGTCGTACGCAGACCATTGAATCTGCTTGACGGGGAAGGCATCAATTTCGGGCATTGCTGAATAAAAAGAAGCAGAATGACAGGATTGGCTGGGGATAAATTAGGAGAAGCGGCCTGTTTAAGCCTTGCCAAGCATGGCCGCCTGCCGCGCCCCATAATGACCTTTATCTATGTACTGCACCTCCGCGACCACCTTCATCACCACAGGACAGCTACACGTAGAAAGGAAAACAATAAGACTATATCCGTTAAAACATTCTGATACAAATATGTAAGAGGATGGCGGCGAATAGCGACACGCTGACGGTCACCGCGGTTCTGCACTTGAAAGCCTCGGCCCGGAGGAACTCCTCGCCGTCCCTGTCGAAGTTGCCTCTTTTTTCAATATTTTCATTAATCTTCTTCACGTTTCTCCTTGCTCCAGCTGGAATGGATCCGGGGGTAGGGTACATGGTCTCGCAGAATTGCTCAATCTCTCCGAGCTTGATGCCGATTTTGAGGTAGTTTGGATCCCTTACGTCAGATTTCTTGTTGATGACTCTGATGTAGTGTCTGAAAATGTTCACCACGCCTGGCAACGTTCTGGATTCGAGGATTAGTTTGCATACGGTTCCCTTTCTGATTTTGACGTTCGACTCGAGAACTCGGGGGTTGTTGTAGATCTCAGCCAACGATGCGATGGCCATCACCTGTGGAATGGCACAAAAGTTGAAACTCGTGGACTCTCTGATCAATGACAAGTAGGTCAAAACGTCTGTGGCGTGGCCCAAAGCATTGAGGACCAAGTGGTTGATGCACGCGACACCATTTGCTCTTTCTTCGACGTTCTTGTAGAAGTTAGGCAACTCCGCGGTGTACTTTTGCCAAATTTCACGCGGGTAGAACGAGCGGCCGTCCTCCAAGTCCTCGTGGTAGTCTCTAATGATGTTAACCTTCTGCAAAAACAAGCCCATGGAGTTTGACAATTCATAGTCGTCAGCCATTGCGTCCTTGTCAGCAAAGCCAGCCAAAATCATGAGGTCCGTCAAGCCCTCCCCCACGACACCCGCAACATAGTGACAGTACAAGTCGAAGTCCTTGACGGTGTCGACACCGCTTGTGTTGAACTGCTCGTCCAAGATGTAATCCGCCATTCCGTTACCCATTTTCTTGGTGATCTTCTTGATGATGTCCTGATACGACGGCTTCAACTTGTGGTACTCGGCCAAAATGTTGTCGAAACCAACAAGAACGGCCCTGTCCTTTTCCGTGGGTGCGTTGCCATCGAAAGTCCAGTCCTTTGAGTTCAACTTCTCGTGGAAATTTCTCAACAAAGGAACCTTCACCTTGGAATCGATACTCATGTCGTCCTCCACCGTATCCAAGGCTCTCAAGACCACGTAGAAAATCATGACTGTGTTTCTCAACTCCGGGTGCAATTCCTTGATCACGGCGGCAAAGGAACGGGACGTGAGGTCCAAATAGTCATAACAGATCTTCAATGTCTCCGGTGCATTGGTGAGGTCCAAAGGATACATCGAGGTCTTGAACCCGAAATAACGTATGACCGCGTATAACTCAGTCGGGTGACTGATGAGCTGTACTAATTTTCCCATCGTTGTTTGGTGCAATGAAGTTTTGTAAAAAGCAGAAAAATTCGTGAGACGGATCGTTTAGTCGTATTTTGAGCGAGTTTATTGACAGGATCGCGATACCGCTTCGCGTGCGCCTGCTACCGCAGACGCGCCAGAGAAATGAGACGAAAACTGTGCTTCAATTCTCAGCTCTGCTTCAATCTTTATTTTGCTCCAATTCTTGTTTTTGCTTACTTCTACTCGCCAATTAAGACCGTCAAGCCACACTGGCCGCTCGCCAGTTGACTCCGCCTTCGTCACAGCATGAAGACGGACCCCGCTCGCCCTTCAATGGGCTGAGGGACCATTTTGCAGGTTTAAACAAACATTCAGGCTTCACTTCCCGCTCTCTATTTTCTCAAACCACTTTCTTGCGGCCCTGATGTTCTGAAGCACCAACGAGTCCTCGTGGCAGCTCGAGTACTTGGACCCATCTCTCTTATCCTTGAGAATTATCATGATGAAGAGATTGTCAGTGAGAACGTCGACGTAGAAATGGGAACCATTCGAGCCGCGTATAACAAGGTTCAGGAAATTTGATCTGAGTTTTCCGAGAGACTGCTTGTACGTTTTGATGATGTTCGAGATCTTCTCAAACCGCTTCGGGTCCAAAGAGTCCAACGAATTGCTCGATAGCTTGGAGTTGTGAGCTTGCATTTGGCGCTGTATTGACGCCGTAGAAGATATGACTAGAAAGGTTGTTTTCTCGAACAAAATGATCTCCTCTGCATCGAGCACTTCGTTGAACTTCAACAAGTTGCTGTTGAACAAGTTCATGTTGGGAATGAGCGAGCAAACAATCTGAGACCAAGCCTTGTACAAAGACTCATCCCAAATGGACGTGGGGAAACCCACTAGCTTGAACTGGAACGGGTTGGAGATCTTCTGCAACTTGTCCATCATAATGTGGAAAAGCTCCTCTCGCTTGTCCAACTGTACCAAGTCCATCTTATGTAGCAACACGAAAATTTTGGCGTCCGGGCTGAACTTCTGCAAGTTTGTGAGTGATTTGACAAAGAGCTCAATGTCCTTGTTGATGGATTTGGACTCCACATCGAACACATGGATCAAAACCTGGACCATCTTGAAAATGTGGTCCTTTTGCGTGGTAAAGTAGTTGTCCATGAACACATCCTGTCCTCCGCAATCCCACAAGTTCAATGTCATGTTTCCGAGAAACCGCAAGTGAGAGTGTTCCACGTCGATTGTGGCGCCCAACCGACGGGTATCAAAAGCGGAATAGTTGGAAAAGATGATGGACCGCATCGAGGACTTTCCAGAACCCGAGCGGCCCATGAGAAGCAACTTCTTCCTCAGTGACAGCGACATGTGGCTCCTTGGTGTGCTTGGCGTGCTTACTGAGAAAGCAAATGGCTTGATAAGAACCTTGGTGTACGGGTCCTCCTGCTCGCAGGCGCCTCCGCGCCGACCCACGCAACTTCGCGTGGCCGAGTCCACCGGGACCCCCACTACTTTTGAGGTTCACACGACCTCCGCAGAGCTGCACCAGTTTCCGAGCGTAGCCGCGCGCGAGGTCGCGCTCGGACCAACCCACATGCGGCGGCGATCGCACTTAAACGCCCTGGAAGCTGCATTGGTCTCGTGACTTGCAACAATGAGCAGCGCCATTTCCGGGCCCCGTGAGCCACACCTTTTGGATGGACCGAGCGGCTTGAGTCGTGGGGAGTTCAGAAGGTAAGGCTGACAGAGTTTTCCTCTCGAGCTTCCTGTGGCGCCAACAAGTGTGCTGGGGCTGTTCGGAGTTCCCGGTTTTGTCTGCAACGGCCGTGGTATGCGTCAGGCGCTCGCCGCATCAGTGGGGAATTACCTTACTTGATGGGGCTCGGCGCCAAAGACGTTTTTTCTTTCCCGAGAGACGAAAACGCCAACGTGTAGCTGTGAAAACTTTTTGATCCCTGCTGGCTCCGGCCGGTGGAAAACCCTATTTTCAAAAGCGCCAAACTGTGGCAGCATGCACTGAGTGGATCCTCCTGCACATAAAACGGCCGATTCCGCTTGTTTAAGCACACATGCAGCGAGATGAGTCTTGCAACTCGAATTTAGTATAAAGCCGGCATCTTCCCCTGTTTTCTGATAAGCAATGTCGTTTCTCAAGGAGCCTTTGAGTAGGCTTAAGTGGGGTTTTATCCCAGTTCGGAGAGTGGTTGACGAAGATGTGGTGGATACTCCAGCAGAGGAAATCGGCGATGGTGCGTTGCAGCCCAGCAACTACGAAGCCGAAAAAGACTTGACACAAGAGGAAACGTTGGAATACCGCGATGAGGCCAACAGACCATGGTGGAAGTTCTTCGATGAGTACGAATACCGTATGAACAAGCAAGCTAGAGCCGCACACAAATGGTACAAGTGGTTCGACGAAAATGACACACCAGCGGAGCGCAAGTTGATGTGGAAAATCGACATCTTGTTGACGTTCTACTCATTGATCGCCTACTGGGTGAAATACTTGGACCAGACTAATTTGAACAACGCCTATGTTGCTGGTCTCAAAGAATCCATCGGAATGGAGGGAAACGACTTGGTCAACACCCAGGTTTTGTTTAGTGTGGGTAATATTGTCTTCCAAATCCCCTTCATGTATGTTTTGTACGGACTTCCGTTGAACTACGTTTTGCCATGTCTCGACATCTGCTGGTCTGCTTTGACTATCGGTGTCTCCAAAGTCAGCACAGTGGCCCAGCTCAAGGCCATTCGGTTCTTGATCGGCATGTTTGAGGCCCCTTCATACTTGGCGTACCAGTATCTTTTCGGTACTTTCATCTTCAATCCCGGCATGATTGCCAGAAGATCGATGGTGTTCTACATCGGTCAGTACCTTGGTGTGTTGACCTCCTCCTTGGTCTCCGGTGCCATTGTGAGAACATTTGATGGCGTTGGAGGACTCGCCTCGTGGAGATGGATTTTCATCATCGACGGAATCGTGTCCATTGCGGTTGGTATCCTTGGGTTCTACATGCTTCCGGGAACACCCACCGACTGCTACTCCATCTGGTTGACGGACGATGAAATCAGGCTTCTCAGAAAGAAGTTGAAACAAAACCACACCGCCGGAAGACCACAAATGCATTTGTTCACGTCTTTGGTTTCCAAGGATATCTGGAAGCTGATTCTTTCTTCTTGGGAGTTTTACGTTTTGGCCATCTGGAACATGCTCTGCTGGAACAACAGTAACGGTGCTTCCGGTGCTTACTTGTTGTGGCTCAAGTCCCTAGACAGGTTTGACGCCGGCAAGCTTCAAGATGTTAGTGCCATTACACCAGCGCTCGGTATTTTGTGGCTTTTCGCCACATGCTTATACGCCGACATGTTTCATCTGCGGTGGTCTGCGATCTGGCTCTCGCAGGTGTTCAACGTCACCGGTAACGTAATCTTGGCCGTTTGGGATGTGCCCGAAAGAGCCAAATGGTTTGCATGGTGTCTTCAGTACTTCGGCTGGGCCATGGCGCCTGTTTTGTACTCTTGGCAAAACGACATTTGCCGCCGAGACGCCCAGAAGAGAGCCGTTGTGTTGGTTTTCATGAACATGCTCGCACAAGCTTCCACGGCCTGGATGTCTGTCATTGTGTGGAAAACCGTTGAGGCTCCAAGATACTTGAAGGGTTACTCTTTCACCGCCACCAGTGGATTCTGTTTGTGCATCTGGACCATTCTCGTGTTGTACTTGTACAAGAGGCAAGAGAAGAAGTTTGCCAAACAAAACGGAATTGTTCTCTACAACTCGATAACGGAGCCTGAGCACGTGGTGGAGTCCGCCAGTGCATCTGGTAGTGACCAGAAACTTCCGCTTGACTCACAAGCGTATTAACATTCTGCTCTGGGAGATCTTTGTACATAACGGCTCACCCGCAGGTATAGGTATAGCGCACGTGTGTGATGAATTTCATAATGATAGATATTTAACACAATCTGCAGTAACAAGCTTCGAATGATGTCACATCAAAAAGCCAAAGAAAGTGGTTACAGTGCCGAATTCCACTCAAGCTATCAATGAGGCAACCCCGAAGGCTGACTTTCTCAATTGGCGAAAGGAAAACAATCGTCGTCCCCCGAACAATGGCAAAGGAACTCGAGCCACCTTGTGTCGCAGCCGTGCGCCATGTTCGCACGTGCGCATGCAGCATTGCAACCTCTTCCATGTTTACAAGTTATTGACATTTCGTCATCAGACCCGTAATGCGACTGTTGTAGCTTTTCTTGTGGCTATATAAATACTCGCGGTAACGGCCTTTCATTTTGTTGATCAGCACTGCCGACATGTTACTCCGGGCTTTGATAGCAGCTGTGGTTGTCACCCAAGCGTTTGCACACGTCTTGAACAACATAGATTCACTTCGGAAGCAAAACCAGGTGCGGCTTGTTCCATCAGGCTCAATCATTGATGAATTTCTTCTCACCCTCAATAATGAGGAGACCGACTTTTTAGATATGCACTTGACCAAGTTGGAGCTGCTTGAAGGCAGCACTTGCGAAAAATGCCACCAGAAAATGAAATACGCCAGGGAGACCTTGGAGGAGAACCCCGACAAGCAGTATTTAATCTCTTTGATGCTTTACAAGTACTGCTTGACCCAGAATAAAAACAAAGATTCGAAGTGTGATTTCATTGATTTCTTCATCACCACGAATTCTCAGCAAAACTCAGTCATAGATGACAGCACGGGGCCAACCGGCGCAGAACTATTGGCTTCTTCCATCAATTTCTTTGACAATGACTTCATCCAGCTTTTGAAAAACATGAATATGAGTTCCAACCTCACTCTTGACTACTACTGTCATTACAAGGGGAAGTACTGTTCTTTGCCAAAAACCCCTGATGTATCGACCATCATTGATCTCGAATCCATGTGGCCCGAAAAAGAGCTCAAACACCTCTCTCAGCCCACTTGCAACACCACAAATGGTACTTTCAATGTTTTGCATTTGTCTGATTTCCATAACGAGTTGAGATACGAATTGGGTGCCGAAGCCAACTGTTCTCAAGGTCTTTGCTGTCTTCCAGAATCATATAACACAGACTTGACTGACACCTCATACAACTTTACTGATGTCTACAAGAAGGCCGGGGCCAAAGGAGACATTGATTTGTCTTTTTACCCCAGCGCTCATTATGATTCCGAGAACAACCTGTTTTCTCTTGGCGAATTCGAAAACTTTCCCGAGAGAAGAGGCTGGGGCTGGGCCCATACTCCAGCATCAACCTTTGGTAACTACGAATGCGATCCGCCAGAAGTTTTATTGAACAACAGCTTGATTCAAATCAGCAACTTCTCGCAGAACACGAAATTTGAGTTCTCTTTGTTCACTGGAGATATCGTCGATCATGATGTGATCCACTGTGATGCTAATGTGACAAAATTTGCCGAGGAGCGTTCTTATAGAATCATGAAGCATTTCCTTGATGAAATTCCAATTTATCCAACTTTGGGTAATCATGACACTTTCCCATATGGTCAAATAGCGCCACATACCTTGAACAACGTTACCCTCAACAGCTCAATCTATCACTGGAACGCGCAGTTTGTTGCTGACATTTGGACTTCAAATAAGTGGATTGATGAAAGCGAAAAGGATGAAATTTCACACCACTACGCGGGCTTCTCGGTAGTAACTGCAAAGGGCCTCAAAGTCATTTCCCTCGATTCAAATTGCTATTACCAAAAAAACCTTTATAGCTACATCGATGTCGAAAATCAGCCCGATTTGTTCGGACAGTGGAAATTCTTGATTGACGAACTCGTTGAGAGTGAGAAAAACAGCCAGAGAGTGTGGATCATTGCACATATTCCTGCTGGCGATTCTGATACTTTGCCAATCCAGTCCAAGATATTCTCGAAGATTGTCGAGAGATTTTCTCCTTACACAATTGCGAACATCTTTTTCGGTCACACTCACAAGGACCAGTTTCAACTTTTGAGATCGAATACCTCTGAACCCATCAACATGGCTTGGATCTCGCAGGCGATTACACCTTTGGGCCCTGCTAACCCCTCGTGGAGATACTACGAGGTTGAAGAAGGCACTTTTAACATCAGAAATGCTTACAATTATTACACCCCATTGAACGAAACTTGGGTCAATGGAGGACAAGAGCCAAAGTGGATGTATGAGTACTCTCCAAGAGCTGCTTATGATCCTGGATCTGCATGGCCAGTCGACGCGCCATTGAATGCTACCTTCTGGGATAAATTTGTCCTTCAAAAGTTGGGTAACTCTCTGGATACTGAGTTTCATCAAAAGTACACCAGTTATATGTACAGAGAAAACCCATATGTGCCTGATTGCAAGAACGGCTCAAGTGTGACAGAGGACTGTTATCTCGACAATTACTGTTACAATATGGCATTCGATGTCAACGATTATGACCACTGTCTGAAAAGTTTCTAGCTGATAGATATAGTCAGATTTTTGCTCTATTACACGCCTTATGAGTCTAATCACTTCAAATGTCGGTTTCTAGTAAGTACCAACATGTCCCCACTCCTCTATAAAAGCCTTTGGAGCACTCGTTTCTTTATTCTCCTAATCTACTTTCACTAGATCTGCCTCAACCACTGCATGCATTAGTCCTCAAAGTCGTTTCAATGTGGCATCGCACTTTTGTTATTTTGATCCTCTTCCTTTCAACTTTACGAACCGACAGCCAAAACTTCTTTTTGAGCCCTTTGTTCTGTAGGTCTTGGGCTTCGAGTCACGTAACACAAGCATTGGGTTTGCTTTGTGTTTTAAATATTTATAAGCAAATTTATTATCAGAGCAAGGGACTATTGCCTCCATTTCCGTTATTAGCACAAGGCCTCTGGAGATTTATTTATTTTGCCATATGCCCCGCTTCGATGGGTGAGCATTTAAATCCAAGTACTATATTCTTCGAATTTAATACAAGTGTTCAAAAGATTATAAAAGAAGATTATCTGGTGAGTGCGATAGTGTTTCATCAGAGCGCCTCAGTCTTAATCAGTTAGGAACAAAAGAATCCCTCATCTCAGACCGGAAGCCTCCTCTGCCTCTGAAACCGCCTCTAGGGCCGCCTCTGCCTCTTCCTCTTCCTCTAAATCCTCCACGGAAGCCACCTCTGAAACCACCACGATCACGTCTGCCATTGTGATCTTGCTCCTGAGAAACCTGGCCTCCATAAATTCCCCTTCCGAATTGACGGCCCTCCTGAAATCCTGGATCCAAGTCGATCTCCAAGCTTTGTCCATCCAAATGTGTGCCTTTGAGATACTTCATTGCATTCAATGAGCCCGTCTCTCTTTTGTAAATCACGAAGCAGAAGCCGCAGGGAATGAGCTTGTTTCTATCGAGTCCCATGATAATTCTATCTATTGTGCCGCATTTTGAGAATAATTCGTGAATCTGTTCTTCTGTGGTGAAGTGTGTAAGGTTTCCAACATAGACTGTTTTCAGATGAATCGCCTTACTTATATTGTCAAAGTTCCCTCTTCGAACACACTTTCGTATCAAATATTGGGAAGGCTTGTCCAATCTCTCGGCCGAGTTGGTGTATTTCTCTTCAAGCACCTCCATAATGCAATGAACTGAATAACTCTCAGGAAATCTCTGTTCATAATATCGCACACGTGACTGGGTGGGAGCTTTTCCATACTTTGCCGAAAACGGGCTTCACTGAAACTTGAAAAAGAAAATGTTGTTTCTTTGAATACTTCCTTGATATTTTCGGCGTGTTAAACCTCCTGATCTCGTGAAGAGTCTAAATTTGGAATTTTGGCACCATAAAGTCGCCCTAACAGTTTTTGCGAGGCGTGGTATATCAGGCAATTATTGCGAAGCAGTAGCCGTGATCGATAAACACGTAGCAACAAAGGTTCCTTTAAGTCAAATAATTTTGCTTTCGGAGTCGGATACTTCAGGAGAGAACACTTGGTGATGTTTTTTCTTTTTTTTTTTTTCTCCATAATCTTATAGCACTTAAATACTGCTTCGGAGGTCCTCGGCGATATGTTCTGATCCGCTTTTCCGTACGTCTGCATACGAGGAATTTCACCAAGAACCACCACGACAACTTGTTTTGACATGTTCAGATCTGTATTCAAAAGTGGTATCAGAGGCAGCTATACGGTCTCTGACAATGCAACCTTCAATAATGAAGGATGGGCTGTTTACTCAGCGAAGCATCGACAGACTGGAAAACTCGCCTCTGTCTTTATCTTCGATAAACCAAGATTCGAAACCCAAGTGAACAGTGTTTGCTCGAGAAGTTCAAACACATCCAATCCCAGACAAATCATAAGCGAATGCTACGAGCAGATCCGCGGAGAAGTCTCGAATCTCTCAAAGTTGAAGCATCCGCAAATTTTGAATGTCATTGAAGCGTTGGAAGAGACGAAGCTGAAGTTTATCTTTGCGACAGAACTGATAGCTGGAACACTAGCAACGTCAGATCTCGGAAAAGAAGACGAGCTATCAATCCAGAAAGGCTTGCTAGAGTTGGGAAAAGGACTACAGTTTTTGCATGAATACTGCTCAATTGTTCACCTCAATCTTCAACCATCCTCGATCTTCATTAATAGTCAAGGCGATTGGAAATTGGCAGGTTTCAAATTCCTACAAAACTTGAACGAAATTTCATCACTGGAGAGGGCGAGCTACTTCATCATGAACAGTTCCTCTGTTGTGGACTTCGAGAATCATAATATGTGTTTCACGGCCCCAGAACTTGTGAGTGACTCAGTTGATCAAAGACTATCGTACGCAAATGACATGTGGTCACTAGGAATGATTGTATTTTATGCATTCAATGATGGCGAGCTAATGATCGACTGTCTGTACTCAAATCTTGTACCTGATTTCAAAAAAGAGTTCAGATCTTTCGAGCAGAGGTTCTACAACCACAACCTCAGCGAACTAAAGTATATGATGAAAAAAATTCCAGACTCCTTCTGGAGTTTAATGTCTCGACTTTTGGCACGCTTCCCAGGCGACAGACTCTCCATAGCCCAATTCGTGGATTCAGACTACTTCAATGGCAGCTTGATAAAAATGATGGAGTTTGTGGATGAGTTTACTACGAAAAGCACTGAGGAAAAAAACTTGTTTATGTCAGGCTTGATTGAAAAAGCTGATTTACTCCCTCAAATTCCACAGACGTTCAAGATTGCCAAATTACTCCCTCTTCTCATTGAGATGGTACAGACTGAGATTGAACTTTTGCAAACAAAACCTCTCAACTCTGAAATGAACGAACTACTTACAAACACCTTGCAAGTCATTTTTTTCTTGGGCCAGTCTTTATCCTCGCTTTCATTCCAAGATCGCATCTACGACGAGCTTTTTGCCACCAAAAAGTCAAAGAAACAGCTGAGTTCTTTCTTGAAATTGTCAAATCTCTCCGTAAAAATTCGGATTGTTATTGTTTCTCATTTAGAAACTTTGAAAGCTAAGTTGCAGCAAAAGCAGACAGTGGATATTGTGAAGTCATTATGCGACATTTGTTTCACATACAGCGCCAACGACCTTGACACTCAGGAGGATCAAATAGTACTTCAGGATAACTTATTGGAAAAGCTTTCTTTGGTCGTTGAAATGATTGAGTTTCCATATAACAAAAACACTTTGATACCACTCGTGGCGCTGGTGTTCAAAACAACAACAATCCTCTCTACCAAGTTGAAGACTATTGAAACGTTTCAAATGTTTGTCAACAAGGAAATCGTTGATAAAAGTATTGTTCAAGATCAGTTCATTCCTATCATAGAAAACTTGAAGAGTCGAGACAAAAGAATCGTGAGTGGTATTCTTCAGCTCCTCACCAAGATACTGTTTAGCGAGAAAATTGTACTTGATATCGATTTCTTGGTAAATAAAGTGGTTGCACAGTGCTACCGTTTGATCTTTGATTGCAATGATTGCAGCAAAGAGGAATTCATAAGTTTCGTGGAATCTGTTGACGCTTTGAAAGATAGAGCAACTGAAGAAAAGCTAAAGCTTTTAAATAATACTTCGAGTTCCAGAGACAAGAATTTCGATGAATTACTTAACAAATCTTCTCTGAAACAATATGAGAATGAAGCAAAAATCAAAGGTTCGGTGTTGAAACCAAACAATTCTGGAGTTAACGCCCTGGAAAGAAAGTCGCCAAGTACTCCAGCAAGGGGTCTCGATTTAAAAGGCGCCAAATCCTCTCAACGATCTTTCAACCATCCAATCTCGGGAAAAGGTATCAAACCTCAAACGCCAACCTCAACAGCCTCTAATATAGCTGGGTTACAGAACTCTCACGCAATGCCACTTCAAGCTTCGCTTTCCGGCACTCCTACCGCAAGTATCACTTCCGAGTTTAATGGCCTATCTTTGAAAGGTGATACTAAACAGAATGATACATCAAAATATCCTCCAGGCTTCGAGTTTAATATGGTATTAACGCCTAATTCAACTGGACTCAGTCAAAGTCAATTATTCTCCAAACAGCAGAACGACGACTTACTCTAAGGCGGTGGTAAAAACCCATTAATGCATCAATATTTGTTGAAGATCAGTAAATATCCTACTTAAATGAGATATATACAACAGTACATACACTCAAACTTCATTGTACTCAAGACTCAACACGTTTAGCTGTCCGCTTAGTAAACACGCTTAGCAGGTGGGACTGGCTTACAGTCGCTTTCGTCCAAAGTGGTGGAGATGACATTTCTGTAGTCCAACTTGACTGGAGCGCCAAATTCAGTTTGGTAAGACAATGTGTGCTTCATCCAGTTGACATCATCTCTCTCTGGGTAATCATCTCTGGCGTGTGCACCTCTGGATTCCTTTCTTGCGGCAGCGGAGGCAGCGGTTTGAGTAGCACAGGTCAACAAGTTTTGCAACTCGAGAGTTTCGACCAAGTCAGAGTTCCAAATCATGGATCTATCGGTGGTCTTAACATCAGAGAACGTCTCGTCAATCTGTCCGATGTTCTTGACACACTCGTCCAAAGTTTCTTGAGTTCTGAAGACAGCACATCCCTTCTGCATGGTCTTCTGCATGCTCAATCTGATATCAGCAGTGTTCTTGTTACCGTCAGCATTTCTGAGCTTGTCAAGGTTAGCAATTGACTCCAAACCGATGTCCTTAGAAACTGGCTTCAATGGAGTACCTGGGGTCAAAGAGTCTCTGATGGTGTGAGAGACAGCTCTTCCGAAAACAACCAAATCCAACAAAGAGTTTGCTCCCAACCTGTTAGCACCGTGAACAGATGCACATGCAACCTCTCCACATGCCAACAAACCTGGAACAATCTCGTCTTCACCCTTTTCGTTCTTCTTAATGACTTCACCGGTCCACTTGGTTGGAACACCACCCATATTGTAATGAACAGTTGGCAAAATTGGGATAGGCTCCTTGGTGACATCAACACCAGCGAAGATATGAGCGGTCTCAGAGATACCTGGCAATCTTTCCTTCAAGACAGAAGCTGGAATATGCGATAATTGCAAGTGCATGTGGTCCTTCTCTGGACCAACACCTCTACCCTCGTTGATTTCCATAGTGATAGCTCTGGAAACAACATCTCTCGAAGCCAAATCCTTAGCAGATGGAGCATAACGTTCCATGAAACGCTCACCCTCAGAGTTAAGCAAGTAACCACCTTCACCTCTTGCACCCTCGGTGATTAAACAGCCGGAACCATAAATACCAGATGGGTGGAATTGAACGAACTCCAAATCCTCCAATGGCAAACCAGCTCTGGAGACCATGGCGTAACCATCACCAGTACAGGTGTGAGCAGAGGTACAGGAGAAGTATGCTCTTCCGTAACCACCGGTGGCAAGAATAGTCTTGTGGGCTCTGAATCTATGCAAAGTACCGTCCTCTTGGTTGTATGCAACAACACCAACACACTCGCCATCCTCCATCATCAAGTCCATAGCAAAGAACTCGATGAAGAAGTGGGTGTCATGTCTCAAAGATTGACCGTACAAAGAGTGCAACAAGGCGTGACCGGTTCTGTCTGCCACGGCACAAGTTCTGTAGGCCTGGCCACCCTTACCGTATTCCTTGGATTGACCACCGAAGGCTCTTTGGTAGATTCTACCCTCGTCGTTTCTACTGAAGGGAACACCGTAGTTCTCCAATTCGTAGATAGACTGAGGAGCTTCCTTGGTCATGTAGTGGATGGCATCCTGGTCACCCAACCAGTCGGAACCTTTCACAGTATCGTACATGTGCCAGTGCCAATCATCTTTGTGCATGTTACCGAGAGCAGCGTTGATACCACCCTGAGCAGCCACAGTGTGGGATCTCGTTGGGAACAACTTGGTAACACAAGCGGTCTTGAAGCCGGCTTCGGCCAAACCGAAAGCAGCCCTTAGACCAGCACCGCCAGCACCCACGACAACACAGTCGTATTCGTGGTCAATGACATGGTACTTTTGGCCCAAGTACTTCGTGGAGTTTGCGGTTTCACCTTTGGCAGATCCAATGACCTGTTTTGCCACTCTCGAAGTAGAGAATGATCTGAAACTTCTCAACATAGTTTGAATCGATCGAGTGGTCTTCGAAATAAAAAGTTCTGCGACTTCTAAATGCTGAATCCAAATATGTATGGGGTACAGGTGAGTAATGAAAAAATTCGTGCGATCCTATTTGCTGAAAAACCTCCGAAGTGCGAAAAAGCCGAGCTTCCCCGGGTGGTGCGTGCATATTTCCGTGGAGTCTCCTTTGTCTAAATAAGACTGCCACCCGAATCTTGCGATGAAAACATGGGTAAGGTAAGAATTTGAAAAAAATTGAAATACTTTGATCAAAAGCTTTAGAAAAAAAAATTAGTTAGAAAGCAAAACAAAAAAAAAGGGGCGAGCTGGGAATTGAACCCAGGGCCTCTCGCATGTTTGTGTCAACTCAGTGTTCTAAGTCGTCGCCCAAAGCGAGAATCATACCACTAGACCACACGCCCGTATGTACGGAGTTAAGCACTCCTCTCTTATATACCAGGTAAATTGAATTAAAATGAAAATTCCTTCCTATGCCTCCCTTTGTCTTCAATGGGTCCTACATATTTGAAGGGATAGCATTTTTGAAATTTTCGTGTAAATTATTTTTTTTACATACATTGAAAGAAGATATGAACGAGCGCTTGGCCATGTCCGAAAACTGGAGCTTCATCGGCTTTCTCAGAACGTCACGGGATACATCATGGTCCCTTCTTTGCAGTAAAGCGATAACTTTTCTGACATAAAAGACTCTGGTGGGCCATTTGAACTAAAAAATAACGTCACTTTCGGTGGTTTGCAACACGTCCTCACCATCTGCTAGCTTGCTGACTTCGTCAACTATCTCTGATTCAGATTGCTGAGCGTTGGTTGAGCCCTTCTTTTTGTTCTTGCTCTTCTTTTTCTTCTTCTTGGATTTGGAGGTGCTAGTTGATTGATCTGCTTCTGGTACGCTTTGAGACGATGGCTCTGGACTTTCACTAGAGCTCTGTTCATCTTCAGAATCACTTTCAACAAGACCTTGCTTTTTGGCATCTTCCTCAGCTTCCTCCGCAGCTACCGCCTCTTGCTTTTTCTCCTGAACCTTCTTCAAACGATAGAATTCCTCTCTGTCCAATTCATCCAACTCAGAAATGATGTAGCCAATTGTGTTTTCAGTTCTGGGAATGATCACATGCTCGATTGCATTGACTCTTCTATTAGTGACCTTGATCACTTCGTCCAAAATGATGAAAGCAGTTTGCAAGGAAGCCAATTCAACCAATGTCTCCACTGCTTTACTATAGACCATTTTGGCCTTTTGAACTTGTTGTCCACCTCTGCCAAGACCTGTCATTTTAAAATCATTAATTTCTTCATTGACATGACTCTCGAAAGTAGGCAAGTAAACACCAGAGACATTCTCCTGCTTAGCCTTGACTTGAAATCTGGCATTTTGAACACTTTCGATAACCTGGTACGAAATATTGTCACCCGTGGCATATTGAACTTCCGCCAAAGAGAATGCTGCTGTTTGCATGACGCGTCCCATTTTTCTTTTGGCATCGTCAATTCTCTGAGTGATGTCTCTAAATCTTTTAGTGAGGGCCTCCGACTTTCTTTTCAATAATGAGTGTCCTTGTTGTGCTCCTTTCAATTTACCCTTCATGACACCTAAGGTCATCCGAGTAGGAAACACTTGTTCTCTATTCCCAGCACCCGACATTGTTGAGAACCGATTGAAGAATTGAAATTGCGCCGAATAACGTCGAGGTTGTGGACGATCGAAACGATCAAGGGTTTATCAGTCGAAAGTCGGATGTACGGGTGCACACAAAGTGCCGTGCTGACAAGACGCTACAGATAAAGCTTTCAGGCCATGGATGTACGTCTTCAATGTTGAGCAGGTTTTATGTGAATAGCATTGGATTATAGTATCCTGCCTCTCGTCTACTTTTTGATTTTATTTTTCATTTATGTCACATTACGTTCACGAGCTAAACAATTGTAGGCTCCAAAAATTTGTACATGTTCCCGCAGACGAAGCTTTTTGAGTAAAATGCATTTCGAACAAGACAGCAGACGGGTACAGTCTTATACATATGTGTGTGTAAGAGTGTTGCTAAGATGTGGTGGACAAGTCATCGATCGGACAGCATCTGTGTCAATTTAGCCCCTCGGAAGATACTTCTCGCATTCAGCGGACGGAAGTTACTTTAACACAAGTGGGGTGGAAGCAAAAAGTTTGGGATAGAGTTCTTGATAAAGTAGATGTGTTGGCAGTTACGGCAGATCATTTTACCCTCAACAATCTGAGTCTCCATGAGGAAGCTATGCAAATTTTTCAAAATTGCTTGGTCGTCCTCCATGATTGGATCTAAACCCTCTGGCTTTGTGGGTGGAAGGGAGTCGTTACCCAAATCCATTGCAACGCTCAACACAGCTGGCCAATCTAATCTTTCCAACATGTGTGTGATGAACTCCGGATTATAGTCTTGCTCCTCTTGCACAAGTTGGCACTCGGTATACTGAAGTGGAAATGATTCAGTTGACGAGTCGCATGTCTTCACGGCACACTTCACGAAGTTTGTCGTCAAAAATTTCATTTTTGGAGGTGATGAATTGTACTCAGAGTTTAGTTAAGTTTAGTTCAGCTCATCACTTGTCGTTATATCTATATACAGGATAATCATTTCTAGGCCAAGTACTGATTCATCGAACCCACTGCACTCGAAGCGCGGGCAGTCTCATAATCACGGACACTTAAGGATGGCAGGGGCTTTAATGATCTGGTTCCGATGCTGCCTCTCGAGAAACTAGGTTGAGGTACATTGAAATTCGCCAACTCTGCTTCAAGAGCTCGTAACACTTCAGGAGTTTCTTCTCCTCTCTCAGTACGCTTCGTAAGAACAGAAGCCAACCACGTACATCTTGATGTATCGCCAAGATCCAAATAAGCTTTTCCCAAACATAGAAGTAAATCCTCGTCTAGGCTTCTCACCAAAACCCTCGAGTGCACGTCAAACACGTTCTGCGTGCATGGCTCTCTGAGATCCGTAGATTGTAGCAGTCTCAATAAGTAATTTTTTAAAGTCGCGTCAATAATATCTAATCGTTTCATCTGAGCACCCATACGGATTCCTTTCTTAATCACCTCGATTGGAAATTTTATGTTGCTGGAAACTGTGTGTCTTGCGTTGGTACGTCTCAAGAAAGTGGGCAATTGCTGATTCAGGAATCTTGAGCTCTCAGTTTCAAATAGAGCGAAAAGGGCATTTAAAATCAGTTGATTATTTCTGAGAACATGATATTTTATCAAACTGTTAACCATTGACGGATTGAGCTCAATTATTGTTCTCAACATCAGGACTTCACTCGATGAAACATTGTTGTAATCTGCTAAAATGCTGGAGATGTTCTTGAATGAGGGCAAAGAGTTGTACACTAGAGTCTGGTACCTGAGTAGTCCTTGATCTCCTAGGTTGTCTAGAAGATATGCAAAAATGGAATAGGATGGAATGTTTTTCCGGTTCTTCTTCAAACACTTAGCTAGTTCCAAAGCAAGTGATAGATGCTTATTGGGTTGTGAGTCTTTTCCATAATTGATGAAAATGCTTTTAAAGTCCTCGAGATATTCATCGTCCGCGATCGAAGCCGAGGCACAGATAGGAGCAGGTGTCGCGGAGATAGCCTTGACACAATCCGAGTTCTCATAGTTAAGCCATCTTCCCAGTTTAAAATTATGAAGCCATTTCCTCATGAATTCTATGTTTATGACGGAATCCAAACTTTGGAAGTTCTGAAATAAAAGGGCGACAATTTCTTCGTTGATGCGATTGGTGGAAGGTAGTAGACTTTTCACAGAATCTCTGATTTCTAGTAGATTTCGAAGAATGTCTTCTTTGTCCTTGTCATGCTTCATTGATGAAAAGAGGCTTTGATGAAATAAAGAATTGTCTTTGGCGTTTGTGGGATTAGTGAGCAAAGATTTCTTCAAGTTCAGTTCTATCAAAAAATCCAGTACGAGCACATGAGAAAGGAATGCTAGCAGATTACTCATGCTGAATGCGTAGCTCTTGGGAAGTCGCTTCTCATGAAGCAAATCAATTTCGCTAGATGGAGAGCTTCGAGGCTTCTGGCTAGAAAACAATTTGACAATATTTTCCCTATCAAATAAAGCCTCGCCGAATATGGTTCTGCGTTTGCGAAACGCTTCTGAGAGATGTTGCTGATTATTGAGATCCATATGATGTCTGTGCGAGTGGTCGTTGACTTCAATGATATCTTGCAATTTTTTGTTCTGGAACTCTCTTATTTCTTTCTGAACCTCTTCATTTTGGTTTTCTAGGGTGCTGATAGTTTTTTCATAATTTTCCAACTCTTCCCTCAGCAGAAGTAGCCCTTCAATCCTTTCATCACGTCTTCGAGTACTGAGGAGCTTTAGATGGATTAATAAAACGACATTTGTTGCGAGAAAAGTGAGATGCTGTGGACTTTTGATCAATTTATAAAACAACTGCAGCGATGGACTGTGGAACAAGCTCAACGTCGAGCGAGATGAGGCTCTTGAGTTCCCGCCTGTAGCAAGTATATGTAGCCCTCGGGAAAGCCTTGCTCGAGTCCTCTTACGTTCAACGCAAAGACCAAACATCAGGATATACCCGCTAGTCAAGAATTGGACCTGAATGCGAAGTCACCATGACACCACTTGAACATATGACTGCATATAACCACGTAAAGAAAAGTTGTCAAAATGTAAAGAAAGACGTCGAAAATGTATCAAATCATTTTGAAATGTATCCTTTTCAACCTGCTTTAGTTCACCCAATAAATTAGAAGCTGACTCGTATAACCCATTCGTTGCAGCAACTTGTCACGTGACGCTCACAGTCGCTCTTCAAGTGGAACTAAGATCAAAACTTGACCACGTATCACCAATGAAGTTTGCCAATATTTTAGCGCTAGTTGTGGCGTCAACACCTGTCTTGTCGGCAAGTAGTGCAGTTGAAAATGATGAAATGAGCGTGGATCTCACTCAATTCAGTGTCAATTATTATTTGGAAGAATTCCCTGGTGTATCTGCGGAGGAGGTCATTGAGGTGTTCAATGAGGACTCCATTGTTTTGCACTACTCCATTGAAAACGAGGAAGATGAACAACTCTCCATTGTTGGTGTTGGTGGGGAGTTCCTCAATCCAATGACAGGAGATGTGAGTGTCAATCTTACTTCTAATGCAGTTGGGCCCATTGTGGTTGAGCCTAAGACAACTGCGGAGTTGCGTCAAAAAGTCGATTTTGACGTTCAAGAAGGAAATTATATTCTCTCTCCAAATGTGTTTGTCGCATTTAAGGATAGCTTGAAGTCTATCAAAGCCAGAGGACAGGTTATCGTGGTGAAAGATGCTCCAATTTCTATCTTCAACCCTCAGCTTTTGCTCTTAGAAGTCATCTTGATTGGACTCGGTGGATCAATCTTTTACTATTACTTTACGTCAACTAAGGGTCTGGCCAAAAAAAAGTCTTCGAAATCTCAGAAGGCAACACCTGTGACTGCCAGTGGGTTCGATCCATCTTGGGTTCCAAAGCATCACCACACCATAGACCAGAAAAGGAAGTCAAGAAAAGCATATTGAGTGCTCCAAATAAGTCTATTTCAATTGATGTTGAGTGTGAATTCATGCATATTTCAATCTTTGTAAACGAACGTAGATTATGATGCACTTCGCGTGTTTCGCACAAACGCTATCTCGCTCACCTACTAAGGCATCATCAATGAGATTGTATTGCAACGAAAATCCAAGAACATTCGTTGTTATAAGCAATGGTTATGCATTAGTCATCAGACATCCCTATCCGAAATACTCTCTGGCCGAAACTTCTCATCGTCATTTACACCATGAGAGATCAAAATACAAGGACACTCGCAACGATAATCACGCAGATACCAAAGTTCTAGTGGAATTGTTGCGAAAAGATGAGTTGGACCTATCCTCGTTTGTCAATGTCGGGGGAAGTAAAACCAAATTCAATGGCTTCCTTGGAATTTTTAACTTAAAGGGTCTCGTTCATATCGGTTTAATCACGAAATACACCAAGGTTGCTTCGCCCCGCTTGAACGAAAACGTCAACGTTATAAATGACGCTGAATTTTATTGCCTTAACAGCGACAAGTACGATTTCTGGGCTGGACGCGCGGTGGATGATGAACTTTACGATGGTCTTGACGATAATGATTCTGGAACGAATCGTTCACCTGCTGGATCTGTACGCAAATTACTATCCGAGGGTCACTTCTATTTCTCTAGAGACTTTAACGTCTCTTGTACGGTTCAGGAAAGAAACCGATCAAATTCTACAAATGGTTTCGGTGCAACCAATAATCCGTATTTCCAAAGATTTACGTGGAACACATACATGTTGGAAGGACTTCGAAATTTCCGAGACGTTTTGAATCCATTCGAGCAAAATCAGTTCGATAAAGCAGGCTTCTTCACAATCATCACCCGCGGGTATGCGAAATCGATCAACATCAGTCTCAACAAAACTGAAGATGCTTTGATGACATTAATTTCGAAACAATCTTGTGAAAGAAATGGCTCGTTATTTGGTGAAGGGGGGTGTGATAACAATGGGGAGGTTCCCAATTTTGTTGAGACAGAGATAATAGTTTTCACCGAAAACTACAGCTTTTCATATGTCATCATAAGAGGGAATGCTCCTCTCTACTGGGAAGTAGAAAATCTGTTGTCGAACAACATCATTTTGCCGAGAACTAAAAAGCTCAAGTTTACGAGATCACACGAAGCATCGTCGCATGCTTTCAAAAGACATTTCAATCTCTTGGCTGAACACTTCGGAGACGTTCATATTGTCAGTTGCCTTCTGCAAGACACCAACTCGTACAAGGGTGAATTGGGTCAGCAATTTTACTCTCATTACAAAGAATTCACACAAGAGAGAGAAGCAGACGCCCAGGTTACAAAAACTTCCCCAAGCGAAGACAAGAATGCCAGCCCATTTCGTTTAACGTTCACCTCCATTCCCCTTTCGAAAGCATACATCAAAAAAATAGGCTATTCTCCAAGAAACCCCGTGGATATTGTCGGGCCACTTACAAAATACATGGTCGATTTTGGCGCTATGTTTTATGATTCGAGGAAACACCTTTTTGTAGGCAAGCAATTAGGTGTTTTCCGCATCAACTCATTCGACTCTCTTTCGAAGGCCAACTTCATTTCTAAGGTTATCAGTCAAGAAGTGCTTGAGCTCGCATTCCGAGACATCGGAATCTCTATAAGCAGAGATGTCATGATACAACACTCGAATCTATGGTCTGAAAATAACGATTGTTTGAAAAATCTTACCTCTATTTATCTCAATTCACGAATGGCAGAGGAAAAATCAAGCTCAAAGTCGCTCAAGCACCAACTCACAAAAAAGTACTTGAACGTCATCCGGGACCCCAAGATTAATGAATATGCCATGCTCAAATTGTTGGGCAGACTCAGCGACCAACAGAAAGTGAAACTTTTAAATCCTTTGCATCAGTATTTAAGCCTAGAATTGAAAAAGCGCTCTGCAGAATACAGCGACAAAGAAGAAATTCGAATCTTTACCGCAACATTCAACGTCAATGGAACTGTGGGCGAAGATGAAAATTT
This sequence comes from Metschnikowia drosophilae, assembly GCA_002893705.1. Lineage (NCBI taxonomy): Eukaryota > Fungi > Ascomycota > Pichiomycetes > Serinales > Metschnikowiaceae > Metschnikowia > Metschnikowia drosophilae. Next base: position 29,340 of record NXHC01000007.1, read on the forward strand.
GAAAGACCTCATCTATCCTCCTGCGAGCAAAGACACAGACTATGATTTGGTGTTCATTGGTTTTCAAGAAATTGTTGAACTTACTCCCGGCAAGATGATCTCTGTCAAATCAGATAATTTCGTGAGTTGGGAGAAAAAGATCAAAGACATTCTTGACCACAATCATCCCACTCAAGAGAAATACGCTTCTCTCTGGGGATGGCAAATGGGAGGAATTGCAATTTTATTATTCATCAAAGAAAAACAGTTGGGTTATATATCCAATCTAGAAGGGTCCATGAAAAAGACAGGATTGGGAGGAATGAGTGCTAACAAAGGCGGCATCGCAGTGAGCTTCAATTACTCACGGTCCCTGTTTTGTTTAGTCTGTTCTCACTTGGCTGCGGGCCACAGCAATGTTGATGAACGTCACAATGATTACAAGACTTTGTCGAAGGGCCTCATGTTTGTGAAGCAAAAAAAGGTTCGAGACCATGATGCTGTGATTTGGTTGGGAGACTTTAACTACAGAATCAATTTACCAATCGATCGTGTGAAAAACTTGATACAGGAGAAAGATTTCTCGATTTTGTTCGAACATGATCAGCTCAACAAACAAATGGCTAATGGTGAAACCTTCCCGTTTTATGATGAGATGGAGATAAATTTTCCGCCAAGTTACAAATTTGATCACAACACGAAAAACTACGACACGTCAGAGAAGCAGAGAATACCGGCATGGACTGATAGAATTTTGAGTCTTTCGAAAGATAAAGTTTTGAAACAAGAGCTTTATAATTGTGAAGAGAACATTTTGTTCTCTGACCATCGACCTGTTTTTGCCATTTTTACTGCCGCTGTACAAATAGTGAACGAGCAAGCTAAAAGAGATATAACGCATGAGATATATGAGAGCTATTCCAAAGAGGTCGGTGACATCAATTCTTTGCTTACCGCTAGTGATGTGTCCAAATTTACAAAGGATTTTGGAGATGACAGTATGCCTGCTCCCAGTTCAGATACTAGCAAATGGTGGTTGGAGTCCGAGACTTCAGCTAAAATCACTATCCGCAAGCTAGAAGGATCTGACGAACTCGCAGAGAGTGATCCCGTTTTGATAAACCCCTTATCTTCTTCGAACCCATTCACAATCACGGAAGATTCCGAATTCATTTCTCGCAACGCTCTCGCAGAATTGCTTGATGCTCCTAAAGAATAAGTTACATTCCTTCTTTATTCAATCAAATAAAGCTCACCTGTTCGATGTTTCATTAGTGTTCGAGAGTATGTCCTCTTTTAATTCTTTTCTGTTGCTTTCGATATCTTCAAGAATGGAATCGATTTTCCCATCGAGGTCATCTAGCATTCTCTCCAATGCCAGTGCCTGATCTTCCGCTTTCGAAATCTGATCGTATGCTTGCGCGATGTTTATGTTCTCCTCCGACATTAGTAACAATGATGGAGTTATGAATCGGTCTCTAGGGTGGAGAGCATCCTCGTTTTACCATGCAGTATGCCTTTTATCAGTCTACAATGCAATTTGGCCCAGTGGCAATAATCTCATTGAAAGTAGAATTATTGTCCCCAGGGCTACAGTTATCACATCTTGAAGCTGTGAGTTATGAAATCGAGAAGTTTTAACCGGATAGAGATAGGATGTCTTATACTTTATTGAGGAGAGTGTGTCGGCACGTGTCGCAATTGACAGCAGTGTAATATCGAGTGCATAATCATGTGTCAAACGGCATCGGATAAAGACACAAGTCTGACAGTTTGACCTCAAAAACAGGCCACGTTTGCGGGCTTCTGATTATAAAGTTTTATATTGAGCAGGTTCGCGGGGTGACATATCTCAAAAAATAATGTGTTCCCCACTTTTTGTATCAGCCTTGATTAATTTACATGGCCCCACGCGACCCGCTTCAAACCCTCGTAACCGCTGAACTGCTGCACGTTTCCAACGGGGATATATAAAATGACAGCATTTTACGTAAATTTGGATGTCAAGCAATTTGGAAAATACGAATGTCAACTTCATCAGTTGAAAAGCTTAATACAGTCAATCACGTCGGCTACGATGCTGAGGCCAGAAAGGGGAGATTCCTTAAGAGGAGTTGGACTGATATTTTTACCATCATCTGCGCAGGGTTTGCGTTGATTTCGGATGGCTACCAAAACAATGTGATGACGATGATGAATACTGTCTTTGCTCAAATTTATCCAAATGAGTACAACAGTTCTATGAAAACTAGTGTGTCCAATGCTTCTTTGGTCGGAACAATCTTTGGCCAGGTCATTATTGGGGTCATGGCTGATAGATTAAACCGCAAAAAATCGATTGTTATTGCGACATGCTTTTTGGTTTTTGGAACTGTTCTTTGTGCTGCTTCTCACGGTACATCGGTCAACGGAATGTTCTGGATGCTCATCATTTTTCGTGGAGTTACAGGTTTTGGTATTGGAGCCGAGTATCCATCGTGCTCTGTTTCCGCGAACGAAGCTGCGAACGAAAGTTTCAAAAGGAGAGGCAAGATCTTCGTCCTTGTGACAAACTTGCCTCTCTCATTTGGTGGGCCCTTTGCTTTGATTATCTTTTTGATTGTTTATCAAATTACGGGCGTGACAAATGGGTTATGGAGAACGATGTTCGCTATCGGAGCATTCTGGCCGCTTTCTGTTTTCTACTTCCGCTATAAAATGGCCACTTCTGAATTATTTAAGAAGTCTGCAATCAGAAAGAATGTGCCTTACATTTTGGCTTTCAAATACTACTGGAAGAGACTTTTGGGTACTTGCGCATGTTGGTTCCTCTATGATTTTGTCACCTTTCCAAATGGTATTTTCTCAGGAACAATTATCAAATCTGTTTTGGATGGAAAATCTGACTTGGAGAGGGTTGCAGAGTGGAATTTGCTTTTGGGCGTTATTGCGATTCCTGGTGTGATTGTTGGCGCTTTCCTTTGTGATAGAATCGGTCGCAGAAACACGTTGATGGCTGGGTTTTGCGGATACATTGTGTTCGGTCTTATCATTGGTATTGCATTTGACAAAATCAAGAAGATTGTCCCTCTATTCATAATCTTTTATGGATTGATGATGTCAATGGGTAATTTGGGGCCAGGAGACATGATGGGCTTGGTTTCTTCCGAATCTTTCGCAACTCCAATCCGTGGAACATGCTACGGTATTTCTGCCGCCATTGGTAAAGTTGGTGCGGTCGTGGGAACAAAAACCTTTACTCCCATTCAAGAGGCGAAGGGTGAGGGCTGGACTTTCATTATTGCTGCAATTTGTGGCCTCGTCGGCGTTTTGGTGGCATTTTTTTTCATTCCTCAATTGAAAGACGAAGATTTACTCAAAGAAGATGTTGATTTCAAAAACTACTTGTTATCTAAAGGCTGGGTTGGTACATTCGGAGCAGAAGATGAAACTGTCGATGTCCACAGCTTGTTGGATGATGGCGTTACAAAGCAGTCATATGAATTTGAGACTAAGCAGTAATGATGCGTGTTACATATATCTGTATAATATGAATTTTTATTAATTAATACTTGAAAAAGCAGTTTCTGACACGAAATAAATTTTAATTAACATTTCTGAGTATCGGGTGATACTTCTTATTACACCTTCAAGTTCTCCTCATAATATGGTGGTGGCGCAAGGTATTGAGCATTGCCCTTCTCATCAATCACAGTTTCATCATTCGAGCAATCAACTCCGTTATCCAAGGCCTTATTCTTCTCGATTTCAGAAAGACCCATCACATCCTTAGCAACCCAAATGTGAGGCTCCTCATCGTTCACACATGGATCGTAATATGCCTTCTTCTCAAATTCCGGATTATACTCAATGTAGTTGAAATAAGCGTCTGGCATAGCATCACGTACCATGTCGAATGTGAGCGATTTTGGCTTGAAAAGGTGAGCGAAAAATCCTCCACTAGGTTTACTTTCACCCTTGGCTTGAAGCTTTTCAGAATATGCCTGCTTCTTGTCCAATTTTTCTTCGCTACCAATTGCTGTGTTAAGATCGGACTCATTTCTGTCTGGCAAGACTTGATCTTTGTGAGTTCCGGACAAGCCCAACTGATTGCCTCCTTGCCAATAGTACTCTCCCTCAGACTTGATTTCCTTCAAACCTTGATCGTACATTGGGTACTGAAATGTACGGTCTCCAGAAGCATATTTGAGAGCTGAAATAGGAACAGTCTCGAATAGTGGCAAGAACTTCCACTTGAAGTAGATATGACAAGCAGCGGTCACTGCAATCCACACACCCTCCAATGCAACACATGCCCAATTTTTGCCGAAGACAAACAATGCTACCAAAAGAACTTCTGATAAGTAAATTGCCACAAATAATTGAAACATTGCTAATGGGTAGTTTCTTCCGCGAGCATCAGTCACATTTGGCTTCATAACGTGGATAAGATTGTAAATGAAGGCAACAAAGATCAAGAAGAAAGTGATCATCGAGAATCCGAGAATCAAGGGTGCAATAATAGCATAACCAAGCGCAATCATAGAAACAAGTTGAAACTTAGGATAGAGGGTTGACATATCTGGTTGACCCAAGCTAATGTAACGATTCCACTTCGATCTTGGCGTTTTGTCCAAAATTCTTCCAAGGACTTTAGACAAGATTAAAGCAACAATCTGAAGCACTGCTCCTGCCGAAAAGGTTAATCCGTACAAACAAAGGTACGCAATGTAAAAGTTGGAAGCCTTTGGCAATTTAGTTGCCAACAATGTCAAAGCACTCAGAGGGTTTGAGATGATGGACTGGATAGAACTGATGGCAGCAGAAGCTAATGTAACGACGAAAAACGCGTTAACCACTTGGAACGCATAGAACCAGTTTTGACAATAAGCATTCACTTGTTGTACAGTGATACAACCGCTAACTTTGCCCATTTTTTTGATGAAAGGAGGAACCAAAGACATTAATATTGCCAAGGCAACAGTTGGGAGTAACGAAGTGATAATACCAAGCAATTTGTCAGGCATGTTGTTGATGAACTTGAGAAATGTAAGCTTCTCAGTGATGAAGTTAATATTCGAGATTGCACCAACAACTGCCATTGGAATACACCAGAATATAATTGTTAAAGTAAGGACAGTGCTGGCGATAGTCTTCTTAACTCTTCTCTTGGATTTAGTGAGACTCAAATTCTCCCAGATCACGTCATCAGGACTAACTCCGACAATTTTTCCTGCTTTGCTAAGCTCATCATGATATGGAAGTGCTTGAAATGCTTTCTGCATTTCAAGCTGGGTGGGAAACTCAATGAACACCGAGTTGAGCTGGGGGTTAGCGTTGTGTTCTAATTGAGACTTTTTGATCTCACGGTTGAGTTCGCCCAATCTCTCCACACAATAATCTAAAGTATCGACTTTCTTTCCAATTAGGAATTTGAGCTTATGAGTGGGTCTTTTTTTACCATCTTTCAAATACTTGTTCAACTCATCTTGAGGCTCGGGCGCGGGAGTTCCCTTCTTTTCACATTTCATGCGCATCTTGTTGGCTTTGAGAATAACGCCATTGACTGTACTTTCGTACTTCTTGGAGAGCTTTGATCTTTCCTTCACGTTCTCTGAAAGTTCCTTATAGTCTCTCGCATACCAAACATTCGTTGAAGTGGGAAAGTGCTCTCTCAATTTCAGTTCTTCAAGCGCGCTATCTGGAATTTCTGTCAAAAGCATTGTCCTCGAAGACAAAAGGGAGTCATAAAGTGGAGTGGTTTGCAATGCATGTCTGAAGGTGGTGTAGAACACAAGTTCACGATAAATGACAAAGAGCACAACTCCGAAAAATACCCAAGACACGAACACATGGGCAAAATATCTGTTCTTGTTCTTGACGTTACCATAAGTCAAGATGTCCAATTGCTTGAGTCCATTAGAATTCGTGGCACTGACTGGAAAGAGAATTGGCCAGGTAATGATACATCCGAGAAGTGAGATAGCGGCGAAGATAGATAAGTACCGGAGGAAAAAGAATCCATCAGCTCCGGCTTGTTGCACCAAAAACGATTGAGGCTTTTTGATCAAGAAAGTTGCCCAAGCCAAGAATCCTCGTGGACTCTCTCCTGGTTTCAAACTTTGCGGGACTGTTTCGACTGTGTTTCTGGGTTCATAAACTCTTTGTTGACGCTTTCTTAAATACACAAAAAGTGAGAGAAAAACAATGAAAATAACAAGATTGGGAATCAATGACGACAAGAGCTGCGACGCAGACGTCGAAGAAGTCAGAGATGAAGCCATTGTGAATTCTCGTGAGTTTGGGAAATGGCACGGCGGAAGCCTTCAATAAATCCTCAACCCGTGAGATGACCGCAAGGACCTGCAGACCCATGTACACACATTCCCATGCATCTCAGGAACGGTGCCGAACAGAGCAATCCAGCAACAACAGGCCTCTTATATACACTACGTTAGTGTGCTCGAATACAGTGTTGTAAAGCCGAGCATGCATGGAAAGAAAGAAAGAATATGCATCTTTGCTGACATCAATCGCCGCGCTTGACTTCGATTTGTTCACCGAGGATTCTTACAACAGACATGTGACTATTGCCGATGAGCACGGGTCCCTGTGTACTGAGACAGAGTCATCTGCGCACTACAAAGACAGAGGCGCAACAAGCTCTTCATGATCTTCCAAAGTGAGGGGCTTACAAAAGTTGAGTTTTGATGAAATTAAAATTCCCTTATAAAAATTTCAGCTGTGATTTAAGTGAAAAAGTTTTTTCTTTGTCCGTTACTTTTCTGGTCATGATTCGCGACAGGCCTTCCGGGGCTGAATAGTTTTCTCATGCATAACACGCAAGAACTGAAATGATGAATAATGAGCATCAACATTGTGATCCCTCAAGAATTTCCAGGTGGAGGGCCAACTGGTCTTTGCCATGAAGTGTTCGAATTAGTCGTCGATGTGCGCTGAGGTGGACCCGCTGGTCTCTCAAAATTGTGATTCTCATCATTCACTGTACTATCCTGCGCATTGATGGAACTTATTGGGAAGCCATCAGCATTAGAAGTACTTCTGTGGTGAGCTGAATCAGGCATTGATGGACCCTTGGAGTTGGGGTTTGGATGGAAATTTCCCTGTGCATCATAATAGCCCATGTCATTATCATTTGCTGTCTCTGTATATGTTGGCACATAAGCATTTGGCATGTCTGCATCCCTTCTAATAGGTTGATTGTATTGTCCCTGAGATTGGAAGTATGACGGTGGTGTCATCCATCTAGTTCCATATATTGGTTGCATTCCTTGACGACTTCTGTTCTTGTTGATTCTCATAGTGCCGATGATGCAAATGATGATAATTAATATGAAGATAGCAAAGAAAGCCCATCTCGCTCCCCCTGTCCAAGAGTTACTGTAGTACGATCTCGGCTGGTTTGAATATTCATAAATTATTGGCATCTGGTTCGAAAGATTTTTGTGTAAAGAGTTGGTTTTTCACCAAGGACAATGTGGAATGAACGCTTCGGTGTAGCCGTTGGCAATTCAAGGTCGACGGCAATGATCACGAAGGATTTCCTGTATGCAGTTTTGTCTTGGTTTTATTTCTTATACCCCCGAGCCAATTTTTATGCATTATAACTCCAAATATTCATAAATTAGGCGAGGCTCTGTGTCATAAGCGAATAAATATCCCTTCCTCTACTCGTTCTGTAGTCTTGACTTCAAATCTTAACACAGTATGTGCCTTCTTTGGGCTCACTTGACGTACTCACGATTGCATTGTAACTGCAGAAGCCGAAGAGGATAAATAAATTTCTTTCACGGTTAAAAAGAACCTTACCATTTGTATTTTCGGAAATTCTGATGTATAGGATGGTCAAGTGGTCGGCCACATGGCATTCATGAATTATTCTGTTTCTCGCGTTTTTTGCAACTATGAAACATCAAATTCATTTACACAGCTTAGAGAAATTCGAAGACGGAGATGCCGGTGAGCTAGCTCTCGGTTTTGAGCAAGAGAATATTAGCCACGAATCTCCACTCGTAAAGTTGGAACTTGTTTGGAACTCATTCACCCAAGCTGTGCTTTCAAGCCATATCCAACATTTCTTGATAAAGCGAGGGCGTAAACTGAGCTCGGAAACAACAGTCTTTCAGCTCGGACAAACTAAATTTCAAGCAAGTAAGTTCTTGAATATGGCTTTTATCCTTAAATCAGTGATCAAAAATTTGAGGCAAGGTGGTGAGATGACAAAGAGAGAGTTATTTTACAAAAATGTCTCGATATTTCGTTGCCAAAGGAAGCTGGATTCGTTATTGAGCTTTTTGTCCAGGTTATTGAATTTACACATTACTAGGCAGTTGCAAATAAAACCTTCGCCCAAGGGCCTCATTTGGACTTCACTTGATATTACAATAGATCAAGTTGATCAACCAAAGGAAGTGATACGTTGCGAGAAAACAACATTGATACCATTTGTGCATGAGGAAAGCCACATACAGAGTAATGAGTTGATTCATTACGTTTTGGTGTTTGAAAAAGAGGCTGTCTTTGAATCTTTTGTCAGCTATTTGCAAAAGGCACGTGGGAGAATACACTTTGTTGTTCTTACGGGCAAAGGGTTCCCCGACCAGACGACCAAATCCTTTCTTAATTTGTTGTACAGAACTCAAGCTCAAACGAAGTTTTTGATTTACGTCGATAGTGATATTTACGGTTTGAGAATATTCTGGAACTACCTCTCAACTACTTTCTATTCAGATAGAATTGAATTGGCCGGAACCTTCATGTTTGATAACGCAGCCGTACATCTGCCCATATGTTCCCGCGAGTACAACTTGTTGTGCAGCTTCATGCAGGAAATAACATGCTTAGATGATGAAAATCCCATACCTCTATCGGCCCTTCAAAAATTACGAAGAGAAATTACCCGAGAGTTGTTGATTGGCAAAAAATTTGAAATGAACGTAGTTCTGGGAACCGATTGTTCTAAGGACTTAAACGGGTATATATGGAGCAAGATCCTTGCTTCAACAGGTGACTTAGCGTGATCTACTTATGTGCACCACCAATTACTAAAAGGAAAATTTCAACGAACTGTTGAATAGCGGACTAACTCAGGAAAAGAAAAAAAAAATGTCTTACAACACTCGTCAAATTGGTGCTGCAAACAGCTTGGACTTCAAGGTTTACATTGAGCAGAATGGAAAGGTCGTTTCCCCATTTCACGACATCCCATTGTACGCTAACAAGGAGAAGACTATCCTCAACATGATCGTTGAGGTGCCAAGATGGACGAACGCTAAATTGGAAATCTCGAAGGAGCAAAAGATGAACCCAATTATTCAGGACACAAAGAAGGGCAAGTTGAGATTCGTGAGAAACTGCTTCCCTCACCATGGTTACATTCATAACTACGGTGCTTTTCCCCAAACCTGGGAAGACCCAAACCAAACTCACCCAGAAACCAAGGCCAAGGGTGACAACGATCCTTTGGATGTTTGTGAGATCGGTGAGCAAGTCGCTACTGTCGGTCAAGTCAAGCAAGTTAAGGTCTTGGGTGTTATGGCTTTGTTGGATGAGGGTGAAACTGACTGGAAGGTTATTGTCATCGATGTTAACGACCCCTTGGCTGCAAAACTCAATGACATCGAAGATGTGGAGACACATTTGCCAGGCTTGTTGAGAGCTACCAATGAGTGGTTCAGAATTTACAAAATCCCTGACGGAAAGCCAGAGAACCAATTCGCCTTCTCTGGTGAATGTAAGAACAAGAAGTACGCCGATGAAGTTATCGCCGAGTGTGCTGAGGCCTGGGACAAATTGATCAAGGGCTCCTCCCCATCTGGTGAAATCGACTTGACTAACACCACTGTGTCAACTTCTGCCTCTTACGATGCCAACACCGAAGTTCCAGAAGCCAACCCACTTCCAGCTGCCCCAATCGACAAGTCCATCGACAAGTGGTTTTTCATTTCGGGAGCACACTGATCGAATTAGCTGTGTAAAAGGATTTTATTATTGTAAATCTTTATCATATTTAAGTTGCCTGTAGCATCAATTCTCGGTTGACAGACCCCGTGACCCATGGCTAAGATATCGCGCGTTAACTTCGTGGGGAACTAGATCTGACAATGGATATCAGTAAAAACGTATCAAATGTTTGCCATGATAGCGAATGTGGTCTCGTGGAAATAGAAGAGTTTCTGGTAAAACATGGAATTTCACTGATTGATCTATTGAACTATTACAAATACAAACACAATGGAATACATCAATTAGTCTCTAGAACGGGCGAAGATGTCATCGCATGCAGAGCCATCATGAATGGCCTCAAAAAACAAATGGAGAATGGACATAAAGTGTCAAGTGCTTCAAGAAATACGCGTAAGCTCCTGACTGGGTTTCCGCTGCTAGACTTAGTTCTAATGGGCGGTTTACCATTGGGAGAGATCACGGAGATATTCGGGGCAAGCGGGTCAGGAAAATCCCAATTCCTAATGTCGCTAGCATCTAACATTCGGACAAGAAATACAAGTTCCGATGAGAAATTCCTTTTTATCTCCACAGAGGCACACCTAGAGACCAGGCGCTTCCTAGAATTGAGTGACGATGCTACGATTCTAAATGATACATCGTACATTTACTGTCATGACTTGGAAAGTCTCAATCACATTCTCTTCACCCAACTCGAGGCAATAATAGAAAAAGAACAGAGAAATAGTATGCCTTTTAGAGCTATATTCATTGATAGCATAAGTCACCACTTGCGACTGAACGAAGCTAATGTCGACACAATTCTGTATTTGTGCCGATTTTTCGAAGAGCAAGAGCATATTCTCAAGGAATCAAATTTCTACAAAAGTTTGGAACCCAGTATAACCCATCTCCGAAATAAGTACTTCAGAGCAGACCAATCTTTCAAATTCCGGAGTGCGAGAAAAGGCTACATTTATATTATTTATAAACACTTGGCCCGCCTCGCAAGACAGTTCAATGTTGCAGTGATAGTCACGAATCAAGTAAGTGAATTTGTCAACGATGAACCAGGAGATACCTCGAGTCTGATGAGATATGAGCCATTGGAGCTAAGGCGCCAAACGTGTCATTTTTCAGGTTGGGAGTATGCAAAGAATCAAGCGTTGGAAACAAAAGGTGCAAAAAAAACATCTCCAACAGAAACGACGTTCGAACAAGACAGATTGGTGCAGCATGCTTACGAGCCTGGGGTCTGTTTTCCGAGACCAGTGGTGCCAGCCCTAGGTTACACATGGAGTAAGCTTATTACTCGGAGACTATTGCTCTGGAAATCATATCAAATGAATTCAGCTGCTGAGGCTACACAAACTGTACCGGTTTCGGGAGAAAATCATGCTTCAAAGAACAAGTTACACCAGCCTCCGAGACGATTTATGCGTGTGGTCTCACTGCTCCTACCAAGCCACGAGGCGGCCGGCATCGAATTTGTCATTACACAGGACTCAATCATAGAAGTATCACGTGATTGAGTTGTTCATTTCAAGGATGTCGGTACACACCGATAAGAAGACGAAGACCAATATGAAAGTACGTCAAAATAGTGTGTTATAAACGACCACAGCTAACCATACAAGTTTATTGATGAAGTGGATATAGAGCTCGTAAACCAAGAGCTCAATTTTCACTCGATGGATAACAATCTTATCATTAAAGGGGGATGTGACTTGTTTACTACTAAAGCAATTGGCTCTGATAGAAAATTATTCAAGACCATAGACAAACACTTGGACCAAATATTGGAAGATCATCAGCTATCACAATCCATAGATCGAGAGCGCAAGCAATCCATTAACTCTCTCTTTGGAAATAGTGTTTCTCCTCACCAACTGTTTTCTAGCAGAAGAGGCAGTGCCATCAATGACTTTGATAAAGATCGGAGGTCTAGCTCCAACCTGATCAACTTTGAGAAAACCGACATTCTAACTTCTGCTCATAGTGAATCTCAACTTTCGCTGTCAATGATAGACGAGACCTCTCGGGAATACGCTGTTGATGAATCTCCATTTGGTCCATTGAAAAACACTTCCACCAGAAAAACTTTTGCTTACCTTATTGCCATTCTCAATACTACCTATCCTGATCATGACTTTTCAAATTTGCAGCCTTCAACAGAGAATTTCCACAAAGTTGAGTCCTCAGATACGTTAATCAATCGTTTCAACAGCATTATGATCTCTCTCGGAAAGCGTGAAGATCTCTTAACCTGGATTTGGGATACTATTAATGTCTACATGGACGTTATTAGCGTTAAGTCGCCTACGAATGGAAGCACTTCAAGAAAGAATAGCCTCACCAGCGGGCTATTAGGATCTCCTAAAGCGATAGATTCATTAGTCCCTGATGATGCCGCTTGCAAAATTTATGAATTTCAGCCTTCAGATCAGTCCATACTAGAAGATCTCAATTACCCACATCAAACGATGTGGTCTAATTACTGGTTTATCTACAACAAGAAAAAAAAGCGGGTTTGCTTCTTATATCTCACGGCTATAAACCGGAGTCCGAGATCGCAAGCAAACATGAGAAGAATTCCTATTGGAGATCATCCGGATGGTGTTCAAAAAAAAGAGCCCGCTAACGACGAGGAGCTCTATGAAGATGATTTCATGAATGAAGAGACAGATGAGCAAATGAACATAACTGATAGCGGGGACGATGTGATCGGTGACATGGAGATGTAAGGAATCGTGTGTATAAAGGTTATATTCGATCAAATTAATCGTATTAGATTTCTGTGCTTGCAGTTTGAAATCGAGTGGCCCTTTTTCCAAAAAAAAAAAAAAAACCAAATTCGTAGCCTGAACAAAGAAGAGGTGTGTCAAGCCAAAAGAACAAACCTTTAGAGACCAACGTTAAAATCAATTTTCAAGCCATAAGCAAGAGGGAATTGCCGAGCAACAAATTTCGGGGCCATCACACACCTCCGAATAGTTGGAACCTTGAGTCCATGCGCCTCATTTTTCGTACGATGGCTAACGTTCTTCTGATAGATTCCCTCTTCACAGATGAAGACTTGTTTTGACTCGCTTCTCTACAAAAAATTTCTTGGGAGTGGTGCAGCTTCATCATCATCGAGAATTTTAATCGTTCAAGGAATATTGAACACAACAATTCTGAGCTATGGAGATTCGGTAGCAATTCTAGGCCCAAGGAAGCACAAAAGTTTTATCTCGAACATTACTTGGAGGTATAGAGTTCAATTCGCTCTATAGCAAAGTTACAGACTCACTAACAATTAAATTTTGCAACATAATGTATGACCTTTTCTTGTTTCTTCCTTCTAGCTCAAGTGGTACAGTGCAGCAAGGGGTTCAAATACTACGTGTTAATATAACACGCCATAATAAAATATCAATTGAAATATGTTTTGATGATTTTTAGAGAATTAAAAAATTACACAACTTGACGGCACAGGTGACCGGTCGTGGTCGATGGGAATTCATCGAGTTGGAAAAGTAATTAAGCACGAAGTGAATTCACACATAGATACCGGGAAGATGATAGCATTTAGCTTTATTAAAGGAGACAAAAATTATCATGCTTCAATAAATGAAATCAAACTTGTTAAGCTGCACGTTGCATATTTAGTTACCGTAAATGTATATACATGTATCTTTGCATGAATGGTCGGTTTTTTGTCTCGATCTTATTTTTCACGAATAAAAGTCTCAGCAAGCTCAGTTCAAGATTACGTCGTTCTTGTTGATTGTTAGAAAGAAAGCTCTGGAAGATTACCTACAATCCGTCCCCCAAAGATTGAAAAATTTAAAAGGTGTGGTGTGGTGAACGCTGAAAAACGTTGGAGGTCGTGAAGAACGAGATACAACTATTTCTGTTGTTATGTTCCCCAGCTCTTTAAGAAAGTAGGGAAAAGTATGTAGGTGCCGGAGAGGTAGAGCTCAGGTTTCAAGTATAATGTTGTGCGTAAGGCCAATTTTTTTTTAAATGCACCGAAAGATGTTCCAAGTCATTGGTCCCAAACTGGTCTCACTTGAGGATACCAGATATTTTTCAGACGACCTTGCTGTTCATGAAAAACTGTTCTTAATCATTTGTAAATCTTCTGGTGTACACCTCATTGCCTATTCTGGAGCGAACAAACGTAAGGCTAACTAGTGCTCAATCACTTTCAAGATCTGTACTTTCTATTTACTTTTTTTAGTTCAGCACGTATAATAGGCATATAAATATTTGCCCAACAATTATCGAACTGAATGTTCATACAGTTGAATCCTCGAATTCAAAGAAGTAAAACCATTCCACCCAAGCGAATAATTGAATGCACAATCAGTTACCTAAGTAGTTTAAAACGATCAAATGAGTATGATAGTAATCTTCATGTCTGAACTGATCCATTGGTTTCATTTAAGTAATTCTAAATTCATGTTTGTTGTGGAGAGCTACATCATTGTGCTATGCGTATCATGTCTCTCAGAAGTACTGTATTTCTTTATGCACCGCTTTGTGACTCTTGAAAGCACTCTATAGCATTAGAAGTATTAAATCCGGAGACTGTAGGAGGACCAGTGTTTTTACGCCGTAAGGCTCATAAAAGAAACGTGAGGTTCCATATAAATTTCGAACTTTCGAAAATTGCCTGGTGCCCCCTCTTCTTCTCAAGACAATTTCGGTGAACACGCAAGTGACTGAATTCTTACCCTGGTGATGCAAGGAATTGCCTCCTTGACGGTGATGAATTTGCATTCTAGTACATCGATTGTATTTCGCTACATAAAACTGTGAATATGATATAATACTATTAATCATGTACGTTTATTCTGTTGTTTTCTTTTCTGAGCTACCAAAATGGTGAATTTTGTTCTCGATACTCGAGGTTTTGGTCGCGGAGTTATGCTTTAATTGGTGGAGAGATGATTTTGGACCTGTACACCATGGTCATATCAAGAAGCACTATACGATGTTACACCTATAAGTTATGTTCAAGAGAGCGACATTGCTGTGTCTAAAACGGACGTTTGCGACTAGGTTGGCTTCAGAGCCTATCAAATTTTCAAAGCCGCCTGTCAAGAAGTCCTTCATTAACAAAAAGATCACATTCGGATTTTTTGTCTTGGGTTGCTACCTAGGATACAGCGAATTCCTCTTCGACGAATACGCTAGGTACACCGAGATTGACGATGAGTTCAACCATTATAGGTCCCTTCAATTCCAACTCAAAAAGCTCCCTTTATATGAGAAATTGACTTACGGAGCTGACTGTAGTAAGTGGGAGAAAATTGAGTCATGGGAAAATTTGGATAGAAATGTCTTGCTAAGTTCTTTAAAAAGTTCAGAAAGGACCGGAGGAATTGATTCTGACGAGAGGGTTTTGATGCAATTAGCCGCTCCTGGAGCGGTGTCAATTGAGCCAGTTATCTTCTTCAACAAAGAGAGTGGCGAGAGCATCACAATCGTTCACATGGGATATAAGTTATGTGGATACCCGTTTTTGATACATGGGGGCATGATAGCGACTTTGATGAATGAAACTTTTAAGAGAAATGCTTTGCTCTCTCTGAAATGTTCAACAGACGTGAAAGAAAACTATATGGTTGAGTCACTTATGGTGTCTTTTAAGCAGCCTACGATGGCGAATCAGTTCCTCGTTGTCCGGACTCAAGCACTGAAGGATTGTTCTCAAAGTGATGGAAAATGGTTTTTGGAAAACCGGCTAGAATCTGCGTCAGGAAAATTATTAGTGGAAGGGAAAGCTGTTGTCAAGAAGACTCGAACGTCACATTGATAGGACTAATCTATGAGTACCCGTCACGTGATTTAAATACGCTCTACAAATTTCACGGATCTACAGTCTTATCGTCAAATGACACAGACAAAGGTAGAACTTATAGACATAAATGACTTCAGCTCAGACCCGAAGCAGAATTTAGTACCTCGTGAAGATGAGATCCAAGATGCTGCGATTGATATATGGCAAGAGCAAAGCGATCCCCATCAGCTCGAGACCAGTGATTTTTTTCAATTGATCAAAAATCAACATCCAGATTGGTACTTCTCGGAGCAAAGATTCAGCAACCTACTAAAATCATCGGAGATTTTCGAGTTCCTCCAGAATAACAAAATTCTGTATGATCAGGAGATTAGACCAGGTCGCGGACTGCCCAGAAACATGCCAACAGATAAGATATATGTCGATGACACGAACCATGGCAAAGGTTTGATTGCTGCCCAGGATATAAATGAGGGTGAAGTTTTGTGGAGCGAACTACCGGTATTCGCCATTCCGCTATTATCCCACAATGACTTAATTATATCTGGAAAGATTTGCTCATTTTGTGGAAAAATTGCCACAACTTCTGCGAAATCAAAGTCCAGTCAGTATGTTATGAAAGGTCTAGATTGCGACTCATGTATGGAAAAATGGTGTTCTGAAAAGTGTAAAAGAGCAGGAATTGAAATGCATACCAACTTGAAGCACTCTGGACGTGCCTCCAGAAGAATAATCGATCACGATGCCTTTGAGAAGTTACAACGATACTGTCTGGATAAAAAATGGGATTCACTTTATGCAATAAGCCGAATTTTTCTTGAAATAGTCCTGGATCGAAGTGGTCAAAAAAAGATCTTCATGAACACATTGGCACAAGTGTCGCAGGAAGCTAGATATAAAGCCATGGCTAAATTCGAGAGCGAATTTGATTCATTTCTTGGTGGTGTATCTCTTTCAAAACAAGAACAAGAGAGTTTATGGAAAAAAGGTCATGAATTGTTCAATGCTGTATTTCCAGAACTTTCTGATCATGAAAGGCAATACTCTTATTTCTTGGGCTTGTTGGGGACCTACGGTATCAACAATTATTTCTCGAGTATCTATGAGGTACAATCATGCTTGAATCATGATTGTTCACCTAATGTTCATGTTCACTTAAACCCTCAACAAGCCAACGAATTAAATGTGATGGCTGCACGGAACATTTCAGCAGGGACTGAATTATGCATGAGTTATGTCAACACAACTCACAGCGTTTTGAATAGACAACAAGAACTACGGGTGAACTGGGGTTTCATTTGCGACTGCCATAGATGCACAGAGGAGTGGAAGGTGTTCGAGCGAAGAAAGTCAAGTATTCCCTCGCAGAACATTTCAGAAATCCGAGAATTTCTATGCGAAATCCAAGGTGAACTTGGTTCCGGCAAAGAAATGGAGATCCCTCTATCCACCGGCCGGAGGCGAAGGAAATCTGTGAGATTTGAGGAAAAAGTTTTGAAAGTAACAGAGAATTAAAGAATTAAATAGCTATGTCACGTCGAGGTATGAACTTGACTGCATGAACTTCTTCAACGCGCGATCTGGGGTTTCTGACCACGTTTTTTCACGAAGATCTACATTTATTCAGCCCAATGCGTTATAACAAGTATATCACTTAATTGGTTTCGATAAGCATACTCGCAACTGCGACAAAAAAATGACTGTCAAAATTGCGAAACAGATTTTAAGAAAAACGACGAAACGAAAGATTTCATTTTTGACTCAGGACGACTTTGAAAGACAATCGAAAATCGTATTCGACAGGGTCATAGCGAATGAAAAATTTATCAAAGCTCGTAGGGTAGGGCTTTTCATGAATATGCGCAATACGGAGGTCGATACGCTACCGTTGATAAAGCATTGTTTCTTGAAGGAAAAAGAGGTGTTTCTACCCAGGTGTGGCGACAACAGCTCTTTGGAGTTTCTTTCTGTTGAGAGTTTCCAAAAAGTGTTGGATATGGAAACACGCGGTCCATATGGCATTAAAGAACCCGAACAAGGAAAGAATGTTCTCTCTGTGGGGCCTTTCGACGTTGTAATTGTTCCGGGCATAGCTTTTACGCTTACTGGTCAACGTCTCGGACATGGGGCGGGGTTTTATGACAAATACTTGGAAAAATTGGTTGCTAAGTACGGCAAAGTACCATATTTGATTGCAATGGCGTTTGAGCAACAAATAGTTAGCGAAATTCCATTGGAACCTCATGATTGGAATGTTGACTGTGTAATTAGCTCTTTACCCCGAAATACCTGATTTATATCATTTTGCTATTAACCCTATCATGCAATTTTCCAATAGTCTTTCCGGGTTCACCCAACTATGATATTTGTTGAATAAAGCAGTCCCATCACGACCAGCACATTTCATTATTTCTTCAACACCTCCTGGATGAAATCTCAAATAGGGTGTAATATTGTAGACTTTTCCGTTGATGGATGTCCAACAGTCGTTCTTGGTTGAATGGTTGCGCAACTCCGAAACTTGCACTCGTACATACGGGGCAGGAGGAGTAGCTGCTTCCACTCCTCGAAGTTCATGCTGAGGTGTACGAGACGAGAGGTGAGCCCAGTCTAGCGGCAGATGACCGGGCTCTAAAACAGCTTTATTTCTTGCATTCCTTGCACTCGTGGGGGGTGAAAGGGACGAGCCTGTAGCTCTTTGAATCAGATTGTTAGAGGGGAACATATCCTGATCTCTGTCTTGAAATACGGACAAAATCATTTAAGATCACGTGATATTCGCGATGACAATCATGGGCGGAACATACAGCTCTATGTACTTTCTTTTCTGCGATCAGTTCTCTCGAAATAAAGCATGTAGACACTCGCTGTTTCATACAACACAGCGGACTTCGAAGCCTCAGAGACTTGTGAATCACCAATTCGCCAGTAAGGATGCTTGATAATCGAAGGAATTTTTTTCATCTTCACGCGTGCCAGCTTTTTTGTCTCCTCTTCCTTGACCACGTTCGAAAGCTGTTTTTCAATGTCTTGTGCAGATGGTACATTGAAATACTCACCTTTATCAACGAGAACCTCCGCAGGCGTCGCTAAACCTGAATCAATGATCTCTTGTAAATTTGCTTCAGCAGGATCAGCTTGTATAATTGAGGGGCGACGTCCCATCATCAGGGAGAACTTTCTCCGCAAGTTGCTTCTTTCATTCTCGACCGTGTCATCCAGATTCATTGTAGAAGTTGAATTTGCCCTGCTTTTGGTGTTGCGATCAAGCTGATCTAACCCATCTAATTCGCGCAACAATTCATCGTCTATCTCAGAAGAAAGTTTGATGATTTTCCCGTCAGGGTCTTTGACAAACAAGGGTTTCTTCTTATAACACTCGTAATGGCCCTGTGTATGCGATCCCTGGTGTCTTATAATCGCTTTGAGTCGATATTTGTAGACGTTATTCTCGTTGAAATGGAATCTTCCGAAGTGTTTTATCAAATTTTGTGACTGGTCCTTTGAGATTGGTGCTCTGTTTAGTGTATCTGGGTGTTTAAGATACTCCGCTTCCTCGGATATTTGGGCTGAAGAAGATAATATAGAAGAAGAGTCAGAGTGGTTGTCAGTAATAGAGTCTTCCAGAGAGCTATCGGTGTCAGTATCGGTTTCATCATCTTCTCCGCCCTTCTCATCGATATCCTCATTTTGTGCATCTTCATCTTCCATGTCGTTCACATCCGTCGTCAAAACTCGAGAATTGGTAATATGATTGAGGTCACCCAGAGCGCTCTCCTGAAATTTTTGCAAATCCTCAAGATAACTCTCGTCAATCGATAAAGTAAGCTTATCGTTAAAGCTTACTCTGCAAGGGTTACGTGACACCGTCACGCCATTAAAAGCTGATCTCGATAAATGAATTCCAAACACTTTTGGCGGTTTGAGAATTCTCGTTTTGCGATACACTGTCGAAGTCACTTGCAGGAGATTGATACCAAATTTGTTGTAATCTTTGATGAATTTTTCGAGCTCGTCACTCAAGTCCTCATTGATGAATAACTGTTCATCTTCATTCAAAGTCATCAATTCTTTGATGAGCTTCTGATCTGTGGGATTTCCCCCTTCCCCATTGCTCGATCCTTTTTCTGCGTTAGCGAGTTCTGTCAACCGACACTTCAAGCAATGGTAATCGTTGATGGTCTCTGACTCATTTTCGTCCAACAAGCTTTCCAAATCTGTACAAGATTCTTGTGGTGGATGCAATGTAAGCATCAAAAAGGGACTGATGCTCGGTTTCGACGTGTGAGCGCACTTCAAACATTTCATTTGAGAAAGCACCAATCCACCGAACGGTAATTCTGGAAAAAATGAATCCTTAATTGCATTAGCAAATCCAGGATCAACTTCCAGGGACAGTTTGATTTGCTCTAAAATTTTGGCACACAAGTGGTTCTCAGCTTCAAGAGTTTCAGTTATGAGTTGAGTCAACTCATGAGCATCATGCTGAGACCTCGATATTTTAGCATTGTAGATTCTTTCAATCTCATGCAAGAACGTCCAAACGGAAATGGTACGTGTTGCCATTCTTGTCTCTTGTAATTTCTGGACAATTTTAGCAAGCGCAACATGTAAAGTTATTTTGAATAAATCAGTCGTATTCGAGCTTTTTGAAGACAGGTTTTGGTTGAATCTTGTACTTGCAAGCAGAGAAAAAGAATCCGAGGGTACCGAGCGGTTCAAATCTATTCCGAACTTCTCAAGTAAGAGATTGACATGATTATATGTATCCATCATTGAATTCAAATAATTAGTGAGACCCGGCAAAGACGAAAATGCTTGCACTGTTGAGTTAGCGAAACAATCATTACGGAAATTGATAAGGCCCGTTGTACACTTATCTGGTCTCTTCGAAAACATGACCTCTTTTCTTCTATGAGTGTTGGTGATTGTTGGGATGATAATCCAAGTTGCAACAAGACTGAATATTAAACTGAAGGCAAGTTTTTTATAGCAATTGCAAAAAGCGAAAAGTTTTGATATCAGTGTATCACTCTTGTTGGAAAAAGCTGGTTTCAGAAAGTTTTGGATGTGAGTGTTGCCTCGGAAAAGAGTTCCGAAGTATGACATAAGGATTGTCACGAGATTGGTGGCGGATGAAATACCGCGAATTCGCGCTATGTGCCGCCCTTAATTTCACCCACTGTCACTCGTATCGCGGTCTCGAAGCTTGAAGCGTATACTAGTGACTTGACACGGAGAAATGAAATTTTCACACTCTCTTCAATTTAACGCTGTACCCGAATGGTCTTCTAAGTATATATCATATACAACTTTGAAAAAACTCATCTATTCACTTCAACGAGAGTCAGTTAGGAGACAAGGCCAGGTTCAAGATTTGGAATCCTCCCATTTGATATCGAATGCAGACACACCCCAAGGCGATCCAGACGAGATTTTTACAATTGCCCTTGACTCTGAGCTTACTAAAATTGAACAATTTTATAAATCCCAAGAGGCTTCAGTGTTCGAAAGTATCGATGAATTAATTCAAGATATAAACTTATTCGAGAATGATTTGGAAAATAGCGGATATGGTGATAACGAGCTCCAATTGAGCAAAATCAGCCAAAACTCTGGTAAGCGGCTGGCCAAAAGCGTGACGGAAGCTCCTCTCACAGAGGAGAATGTTCCGCAGAATACGGATCCGGATACGGAATTCACACAAGATGATCAGGAGGGGGACGACGATGACATAGAGGAGCCATACAGAGGAAACGCGACAGTTGGGAACTCGGGATTGAAAAGGTCAAAGTCAGTGGACGATTATTCGAAATCTCCGAATTTTTCAGCCTGGGGCGTCCATTTAAACTCCAATATCTTGCCACCGCAATTAGTTCTTCTCTCCGAAACCCGGGTGATATTGAGAAAACGATTAATCGGCCTTTACACTACTTTGTCTGAACTCAAGAGTTACATTGAGTTGAATCAAACCGGATTCAAAAAGGCTTTGAAAAAGTTCGACAAAAGTTTGAACCTGAATCTCAAGGATACATACTTGGCGAAGCTTCCTCAAGAATACGTCTTTAAAAATTCAACGATTGAGAATGTGAAGTCCAGAATTCTGTCGTTAGTGGACCTATTTGCATTGATATGTAATCACACTGATTTGGAAGCTGCAAAGGCTGAACTCTCTGTACATCTCAGGGATCATGTTGTCTGGGAAAGAAATACTGTTTGGAGGGATATGATAGGTTTAGAGAGAAAATCCCAAGCTGTCAATTCAAATTTGACAGACAAGTCAACCACTAATTCCAAGACCACTTTAAGCGCATCGAGTTTCAATGTGTCTTTCAAAAACCCGACGCTTATTAAGTTGACTCTCATCAGTGGATTGACAATTCTCTTGCTCAACTTTTCCCCTTTCGAAGATCCCGCTCAGAAAAATTGTTTTTCTCTTCTAGTTTGCGCATCTATGCTATGGGCTACGGAAGCAATTCCGCTCTTCGTGACCTCTTTGTTGATTCCGTTGCTTATTGTGAATTTGGATGTTTTGAAATATCCCGACGGATCAACCATGACAACAACAGACTCTTCGAAATATATCCTTTCGACTATGTGGAATTCTGTCATTTTACTTCTTCTTGGGGGCTTCACACTCGCCGCATCCTTGACAAAGTTCAATATTGCCAAATTGATTTCGACATGGGTTTTATCTAAAGCAGGCACAAATCCTTCTACAGTATTGTTGACAATCATGAGTATCGCTCTCTTTGCTTCAATGTGGGTGTCAAATGTTGCTGCTCCTGTGTTATGCTTCTCATTAATTCAACCTCTACTTCGGACATTACCCAAAGACTCGAAATTCATTAATGCACTCATATTGGGCATAGCATTGGCTTCGAATGTGGGTGGTATGGCATCCCCAATAGCCTCCCCTCAGAACATGATAGCTATAATAGCCATGGACCCACCGCCATCATGGGGACAATGGTTTGTTATTGCACTTCCCGTCTGTATCTTGTCACTCATCTTCATTTGGATGTTTCTTTTGTTGACCTTCAAATGCGATTCGAGGAATACAAAATTAGCTTCAATCAGAATGATTGATGACAAATTCAGCACAGTGCAGTGGTACATTGTGATAGTATCCGTTTCCACGATCTTATTGTGGTGCTTCGCATCTAAGCTAGAAGGTGTGTTTGGTGAAATGGGAATCATTGCTCTCATACCAATTGTTTTATTTTTTGGACCTGGACTTTTGACAACTGATGACTTCAACAATTATCCTTGGAACATCGTGATTTTGGCTATGGGTGGAACGGCTCTTGGAAAATCTGTCGCTTCATCAGGTTTGTTGTCAACAATCGCCAAAGAAATTCAAAAAGAGGTGGAGCATTTCTCTTTGTTCGGAGTAACGTTGACTTTTGGCTTGCTCATCTTGATCATGGCAACTTTTGTGAGTCATACTGTTGCGGCGCTTATCGTGATTCCTCTTGTCTCTGAGATAGGCAACAGTATGAAAGAGCCTCATCCAAGGTTGCTTGTGATGGCCAGTGCCTTGTTGTGCTCTGCTGCCATGGGCTTACCAACGTCAGGTTTTCCGAATGTCACAGCGATTTGCATGACGGACGAATTTGGTCAACCTTATTTGACTGTCAACACTTTTATAACTCGAGGAGTTCCGAGCTCTCTTATTGCTTATGCAATTATTGTGACCGTCGGTTACGGCACAATGAAAATCATTAATTTTTGATACAGTTGCACGTTTAATTTCTACAAACACTCAATTTTTGCAAGCAATGGTGCACTTGAAGCATTACGTACTCTTCAATTCTCTCAAGTATAGAAAACCAGTTTCAATCGTCAAATTCGAATTCACATGAAGCTAGCCTATAGCTATAGGTTCCCCTCGTTGTAACCTTGAGAGACCACCCTTATCTAAGTCGGCGGACGCACCACAAATGCTGCATTTCAAACGCTTCGAGAAATGAAACGGTATGACAGGAATGAAAAAAAGAGTCACCCAATTGCTTGTTCTCCTAGCAGAGGCAGATTGGTTATGGCATCGACCACAATAACAAGCCACATTACTTTCTTTACCCAATGGTTTATTGAACTCGCGGACTTAAATTGTTAGCATGTATTTTATTTTTATTCGTATCAAAAGACTTACACCCTATCAAGAAGAAGCAAAAGTCCATGTTGAGATGGCAAAGAAAAAGAAGGTGGACAATCTATTCGCAACGATAGCAAGTGTGGGCATGCAAGACCTGTGGGGGACTCACATGCGCGATCGATCGTTGTGATTTTGATGATCGCAAAATGAAAATAGTTATAGGAGATCTTCGAATCTATCAAATAAATGGTCCCGGAATTGAGAGGTTGGTTGATGACGTGAAATCATCATTTTGCCTTCAACATGTTGTTAAACATTTGCCTCTTAGCACATCATTCGTGCAAAGTTTCCAGTAGGTGCTAGGGTAAGTTACTTGAGTGATGTGAACTGCTACACTTACTATTTGTGGAATTTCAACAGGTCGAGCAGCGAGCTTCGAAAGATAAAATAGTAAAAAGTAAAAAAAAAAAAAAAAAAAGACACAGAATTCGAGTCCCAATTTACAAATTTTCATGCTTATTGGACTTTTCACGCATTAGTTCGCGACTACGCGTTCAACTCCTCTCCCACGGTTTACATGTTCTTTCAAGGTCTGCAAATCAGCTACAGTGTGTGGGTCCTTGCACATTTTTTAAGCATTTCATCATATTTAATTCACCAAGCTGAGTATGTATACAATAATAAGTACTTTCTTTGGGCGTACAATATATCATTACTATACCAAATTCTTGCTTTCATGATTGTTCTCCAGACAAAACTTGAAGGCCTCCACTCGATCAACTTCTCTAGTTTGAAAGATCCCGACGTGCATTATCTTATGTTTGCAGTTATCCTTTTTTCTTCTACTCTGAAGGATTTTCCTCAGGAAAAAGCATTGATATCTCTCATAACATATTCTGTGTTTCATTTGGCAATCTTCTTCCAAAGTACATTTTTAGAGATATTGCCTATCTCGCTCCAGAGACAAGCTATATTGAGTGACAGAATTGATAAATTTCTACGCGATAACTATGAAACAGCCCTTTATTTCACGTCCTTGTGTGAAATTTGGCTCATGATAGACATTGTGTTCGGCGTAATTCGAAACTACCATAGTTGGACTCCGAAGCAGAGCTGTGATTCCATGAGTTTTAGCTCTCTATTTACATTGATGATATTTCTACTCCTTAGGTATGAAAGTTCCGCACATTTCAAAACAGCCTGTCATCAATTGGACAAACACGTTCAGATAGTTTTACTGAAGTCGGCACTTTTTTATGGAACTTCCTTTTTATATTCATCAGTTTTTAAATTAGTCTTGAAGAATTGCTCTCGATGTCTCGCAGTTTTGACAAATGGCGCGAACAGTTCTGAGTAAAAACACCTTCGCACAAGCTACGTTATCTTCCGATGGCTTCCCTGAGTTCCAAGCGTATTGCCGCATCCAATAAAAAGTCTTTAAGAGCTTTAAACTTATCATCTTTGATCATCAACACTCTTGTATTAATCAATTTGTTTGTTTTTGGAAGGCCCGCAAGCAAATGGAAATTCTTTGTGTGTTCTTTGCCTGCTTGGGGGTGCCAGTACACGCTATACAAGAGTGGAAGTCCATTATTCAAAAAGGATCCTTCAACCGGCCAGCCAATTTTATCAAAAAGTGGTGACGATATTCACGGAAGTGGGTTGTACGAGTATATGTTCGATTGCATTTACATAACTTGGTTCTGTGACGTTTTGATGATTGTCTTCGGGTCTAATAAGGTCTGGTATCTCTATACTATCATACCTGTCTTTTTGATTTACAAAATTGTCTCTGTTGGGAAGTCTTTCATAGGTGGAATGAGAGGAGGTCTGTCTGTGGAGTCAAATGGACCACCTTCAGTACCTGAGAAAAGCAAAAGACAAGCTAAAGTGGAAGCAAGAAATTCCCGGCAACTGCGCGTGAGAACGAGATGAACTCCTATTTATGCATAACAACGAAGGCCTGGACGACTTAAATGTAGTATTTTTTCGCTCCTCTTGTTTCGGTAGGTATAGGTACAAATTGTAGTCCCGTGACATGCATACTTTTGATAGCACGCGATTTTCCTTCAAAAAACAGGATAGTGATGATCCGTCGTTCAAACGTTATAAGCATTGTTGCAACAAGGAAAATTGGCAATACAATAATGCCTATCATCAAGTCGTCAGAACATCCAGGTCCAATGGAGCTTCTGATAATCGAGAAAGTGTCATCATCTTTGAAGCCAAGCTATTTGAAAGTTGCCAATGACTCGCACAAGCATAGTCACCATAAGCCAATGCAACTGGCGTCTAATTCTACAGAGTCACACTTCCGACTCGAGATCATAAGTGAAAGTTTCGAGGGCAAAAATATGCCAGCACGCCACAGGCTTGTCTACCAGCTTTTGCAGGATGAGTTTGACAACCGCGGTTTGCATGCATTGCAAATGAAGACGAAGACTCCCCTCGAAGTTGGTGAAAAGCCTTGATTTCTTACAGGTGACCTAAGACTTATGCATAGTTTTCATGCTCGGCCTTTAATTATGTATTCTACATCCATTCCAATAAAAGACATACATTAATCATATGATACGGGGCCTATTCAGCAACAAATCCATTCTGTCCGGGTTCCACGCTAGCAGCGTCCAGCACAGAAGCATTCTTAGCCACTAATTCAACAATTCTTCGAATGACAGGCAAGCTTAACCACGCTGGAACATAAGCTTCAACACGGGAAAATGGTCTGAGACTCACATCCCTAAAAGGATCGTTGAAATGAGAGTCTGTGCACTTCACTTCGAAGAAGTCATCATTGGAGCCATCTGTATTCTTCACCTTGTCTGCAACCGCTTGCAAGACATCTGGGGCGATGGGCGTTTCATATTCAGCAACGTAATATTGGGAAATCAATTTTTGAATCTGGATGGGTCTCAACGAGTAGCAGATCTCGTATATGATATCGATATCTTCCGTGGTGTTTTTTCTCAATTGAAGTAATTTTGCTGCCTGGAGTAAGTGAGTCAAGTAGGCAGATCCTTCCGGAATGTCATGCCCTTTGCACCACTCTTCCAAACGCGTGACATTATAGTTCACTTGAAGGCCACGCTTCCAAGATAAAAAGTTACGTCTCATAATCAAATCATTAAAACAAGACGCATCCACATATTTGAGAAGTTTGACAATGACCTCTTTCAGAACTTCAGGTTCGATAAAGTAAGACTTCATCGACCAATATAATGAGTTGAAAAACGACAAAATGTCATCCATTTTGTATTGCACACCGGGAGAAAAAACCTTCGCCAAGAACGGGGAGCTATTAGGAGCCATGAAACCAGGAAGCGACTGAGAATTGATAACCGCAGAGACTGCTTGTTTCTCCAAATCTTTCTCCATTTTCTTCATCCACATATTGTAAATGTTATAGGAAAGCGACTCAAAATCTTCCTTCACAACCGCAACGAGCTTCAAATACTCATCAAATTCTTCTTCACTCATCTCATGAGACAATGCATCGTTGGCAATGATGGTCTGTTGCGCGTATGAAACAAAAGAATATAATTCATGCGTGTTGGACAACCAAAAGGCACCATTTGGAATAATATCCTTGTCCTTCAAAGCTGATACAATGTGTTGAATTGCAGCTAAGACTTCACCCAAGAATTCTTCACTCTCTTTCGTTAATCCTAGTCTCCACATATCGGACAAGATTATGATGATTATTCTGGCAGGAAACAACACTTCCTTGCGTGTCAAGTCAGCCGCAACACTTGCAGCTGGAATCTTGAGACCCTTCAAAAGCCCCTCCACTATTTCCTTGTGAAGCAGTCTGGAATCACGCAATAATCTGAAAAGTTCGTCGTTGATATCATCGATATCACTCAAGTCATCATTGGACACTGCAATCACTGACACTGGACGTTGCGGTTGGTCCAATGTATTTTGGGAACTCCAGCCAGCCGCACTGCTATGTCTTTTGCTCGAACTCCTAACCTTGGCATTCGCAACAAACTTTTGTTGGGTCTGAAGATCAGCAAGCTCCGTTTTCAATTGTTCGATATGAGACTTGAGATCAACCTCGATTGTATCGCGCTTGACGAGAGCATCCTTTGCTTCATTAAGTTCAGTGATGTTCTTCTGCACCGCTTGTCTGAGATCAGCATGCTCCTGTGTGAGCTGTTCTATTTTTTGCTCAGCTGCAGCATAGTCTTTCTTAATAAGTTCCAACTCCTTATTGAGGCTTGCAATTTCTTTGGTGTGCTCAGAGCTGGAGTCAATCAACTGAGCATTGACCTCAGCCTCACGATTTTTCAAAGCTTCCGTCGCATTGTTGGATTGACTTAAGAGTTCTTTAAGCCCAGTTATCTCGGAAAGCAACTTCTTATTATCCTGAATTTTGCCAGTTAGAGACTGTGTCAATTCTATGACTTTGTTCTCTAATTTATAAGAGACTTCCTTCAAATGGAATACAGACTTAGCGTCTTCCTTTCTTGCTTGCAATTCACGACGAGCTAGCTTTCGCCTGATTAATGATTGGATCACAACAGCCGAACGCTGTTGCTTCTTAAATGCGCTTCGGGCAACAAATCCTCTGTAAGACTTTTGCAAAACAATTGCTGAATTTTCCACTCGCAAATTACGAGCCACCGCACGGGCTTGGAATCCTTTGATAGCTCTCTGTAAAATGACGATAGAGTTCCTGGTCTCGGAATAGTTCTTGCGAGCGAGGTAGCCTCTAACAGCAGTTTGCACTCTTGTTGCAGCCTTTGATTCTTGTTCTCTCCTTATTCTCGTTCTTGTGCAATGACCGCGAGCTAATGATTCGAAAGCAACAATGGACAGACGAATTTGTAAGAATTGTTTTCTGTAATAAACTCTCCTTAAATTTTTTTGAATGGTGACAGCCGAATTGTGAAGTTTATCTGATCTCAATTTTTCGAAGTGAGCCAACATTCCAGCCTTGAAGAATATTTTGGTGTTACCCAACTGATATTTTGCTTGATCATTCATGTTATCGCTTAAAATGTTCTTGCACAATGCCATGACTTCCTCTTCAGTGGTGTCTCCGCTCATGACCTTGATCCACTCATCAGAGTGGACTAAAATATGGTATCTATCGGCAAACTCTGCATAAGTCCACCTTGTAGGAAAGCCAGCGCACGATATTCTGATGGTTTCTAGCACACCACAAGCCCTCAATTGAGATAAGACCATCAAAGAATCGAATTCCCATGCTTTTTTTTCTTCATTTGGTTTGATACATCTGATGTAATGAACATTGGTGGAATTAATTGTGCTCATTAGCTCAATTAACGAATTTTTGAACAATGACCCCAAAGTGGGTTTTTTCGCAGCGATGGAGGACCTGCCACTAGCAGGTTTAGATGCCTCAAGCTCAGATGCATGTTTATCAATGATCGACAATATGGATTGCAACATTTCATTCTCGGTTTTCTTCAAAACCTCGAGATGTCCCTCGCCCACTGTATCTCTATTCTTTTCAATAAAGCCTTCTATGTCATATGTGACATCTAAAGCATAGTGGCTGACAACGAACTTCGTTTGTCCGAATCTAGGTTTTTTGAAAACCTTGTTGGACGGTGGTTTGTCAAGATTCTGATACATCTTTTGAACCCAGGTATCATCACTTCCAGACGGTAATCTGGATTCTTCGTCTAAAAGGGCCAAGATTCCCAACTTGTTTTCAATCAAATTGATACAGGGTTGATTGTCCGCAAAGTCAATGAAGGACCACTCTATTTCTTCTTTGACGTACTCCTCTTGCTCAAGCTTGAAAACATGTTGATTGAACTCTTGCTGTAATTTTTCATTCGCATAATTGATGCAGAATTGCTCGAAAGAGTTCTTTTCGAAATGTTCGAACCCATAAATATCCAAGACTCCAATGAAAGAGTTGATTTTCTCAGTCACTTCGGGTGGACACAAATCAGTATTGATATAGTCCACCAACCAGTCAAAAAGAGCCGAGTAAATATATTTGGCGAAAGAGTCTCTTGCAACCAAGGCTTGTTTGTGGTTGAGATTGCTGACGATTTTCTCTGACCTTGTGGTAATCTGCTTTTTCACACACCATTTGCTGAAACTGAACGCGTCTATACCTAAAAGCTGACAGGCTTTGACCAAGTTCGGCTCGTCGGCGGACAAATGAGCATCGTTTTTCGTTGCAGCAATATCAATGTTTCCGATGTGCAACAAAGCAGCTAGAATTTTATAAATATCCGTTTGCTTAGATGAATCGATACCAATGAGCGACAAGGACTCGTTTGTCAAGAGAAAATCCTTCGCATCGTCGACTCCCGGAATATTGATTGCGTCTCCCTGATTTGTGTACTTAAAGTCTTCAGCTGTGGTCAAATTAAGCGAAGCTTTTTCATCTTCGTTCATACCTGCTAACATCTGATAGAAAATGTGGTAATTTCTTTCGTTTTTTGGCTGAAAAACAAGTCTGGACCTTTCCAACAAATATGTTCTGACTCGAGCACCAATAATGGAAGTCTCTTTGTTGAACAAGATCTCCAAGTACTTTCCAAATCTGGACGAATTATCATTTCTTGTGGTTTTGGCGTTACCAAATGCCTCAGTTATAGGATTTGTGGCCAAGATTTGCTTCTCAACATCTGACATGTCTGCCTTGTGATCACTTCCTATCTTGGACTGCGATTCTGGACTTTCCTCAACGGACGCAAAATACCTCATGATATACTTAGCACTGACGGTTTTACCAGCACCTGACTCACCACTCACCACAATTGTTTGGTTTTTCCCATCCATTCTCATGCAGCGGTAGGCATCTTCAGCAATTGCAAACAAATGAGGATCCAACTCGCCTCTTCTCTTTCCCGCATAAGCTTGAATGATATCTTGAGAGTAAAGTTGATCCACTTTTTGAAATGGGTTAGTGGCGATCAATACAATTCCCGAATATGTATAGATACTCAACTGAGAGTAACGGAGCTTGATTGCGTGTAGAATTGCAGGTTCGTTCAAGTAGGATAAAGAGGTTAGGTCCTCTGCAGCCTCCAAAATAGGGGGGTTACGCAACGGAGGCAACTTTTCGTTGTCCTCACTAAGCTTATCCGTTTCAACGGTGTATACTGTAGTATCATCAGTTTCAGCAGTGAGGGTCAAAAAAAATTTTCCATTCTCCTCCTTTTTAGAGGACACCACCACGCCTAACCATCCTAACTCTTTGTCGGGGTACCAACAGCGCGTTCCAACATCGTATAGAGACGACATTTCGATGACTTCACCTCGGCTTTGCAATTCAAATCTCAGTTGTTCGATTGAGTCGACTTCAGCGTTCCAAGTTTGAAGATCAAGCGCTGATTCTCAGTGTGACGATTTTGATCCGCGCTTCGAGTGCCGGGACGAGGTTTCTTTGAATCGAGTCGAAGCGGCGTTTAAGCTTTGAATAAGCGTCTAACAAAATAACCCACAGCGAGATTGGCTGTCAATTCCTGATGGATACACTCAGTAAGGATTAGCAGGGAAAAGACACCAAAAAAGACCCGTGTGTGTACACATGTTCTGGAGCTTTTCTCGCGGGTCAGAAAAGTTGGACACCGCGCCCTATCACGTGACTTAAACAAAAAAGGTTTATGCTCGGAAAAATGCAGGACGTGTCTGTCCGCGTGTTACTTGAGTTAGGTGCTTGCAGACACCACCTTTATATACCGACGTATAATACGATGGCGAATTTTAATTGTGATATTTTGCAACTATAATTTAGATTTGAATTCGGGACTCTCCAACGGCTCGTAAACACTACTGAAGAGTTTATCATCAGGGGTTGATCTACTCAAGCCTGATGTGTCAACAAACGATTCATCTAAGTGGGAAATAGATGGCGCCCCGAGCAATCTCATATTCATCACCATCTCGTCTTTCAAAATTTGAATAGCTCTGTAAACACCAGCATCACCGTAAGTTGACATGGCGTACAAGAATGGCCGGCCGATTCCCACGCCAGTTGCACCGAGGGCTATAGCCTTCAATACGTCACTTGCTCTTCTGACACCACCGTCGACGAAAATTTGAAGTTTACCCAAAAGTCCACGACTCTTCAAAAAAGGGTTGAGCTGAGCCAAGATCTCGATGGGAGCTTTAACAGAGTCGAGTTGACGACCCCCGTGATTGGACAAAACGATACCATCCACGCCGTATTCGATAGCCTTCAAGGAATCAGCGATACTTTGGACACCCTTTAAAATGATAGGCATTTTGGTTACGGATCGAAACCATTTTAAATCGTCCCAGTTGAGGCCAGTATCAATGAAGGAGGAAATTGCTCTCGCTGCTCCTTGCGATCTATCTGCATCTCCGCCTTCGCCTTGAACATGAGAAACATCCTCGATGTTCTTCGAGCGCATATCCTTCTCTCTTCTGCCCAACTGAGGAGCATCGACTGTGATAAACAATCCTTTGATACCTCTCTTTTCTGCATGTTCCACCAACTTCTTCGTGATCTCTCTATTAGAGTTGACGTATAATTGGAACCACTGGGTCTGTTTGCCATCTGCTTCGTCCATGATTTCATCAAAAGAACATGATGCTAGTGTAGGAATCATTTGAATGACGTTTTGTTGAGCAGCAGCTCTCGTGAGCACTTTCTCACCATCATCATGTCCCAATTTTCCCAAAGCTGTAGCAGTTATGTAAAAGGGCACCGATGATTTGCAACCGAGCATTTCAGTACTGGTGTCGACTGTCGTCACATCCACCAAGACCTTTGGGTTGAAGTAGATTTTCTGATACGAAGAATGATTGTTTCTGAGAGCAATCTCGTCATCAGCACCTGATGAGTAATAGGCCCAAGCGGTTTTTTCCATAGTGTGTTTCGCAACATACTCGAAATCGTGCAAATTGTACATTTGACTAAGATCAGGCATAGCATTCTTGTTCTTCCTTCGTTGGATTTCATGCTGACTCAAAGGCTCCCCATCTTCATCATACTGATCAACCTCGTCAATTCCTTCTGCCCGAGTGACTTCGGGAATTGGTTCCTTACCTTCCTGCTCGTCATACTCAACATCGAATTCGTCTACGACATTTCCCACGTCGCTTTTCACATCATTTGAATTCGATTGACGAGTTTGCTCCAGTGGCACCAATTTAGACTTCTTAGAAACTTGGGGCTTAGTAGCCATATCGACTGGTCCCTTGTGGTGCTTTTCGGCGAGGTACTTCGTTAAAGTATCGCTCGGATGAATCGGATCAAATGCTTTAGTTGCATCTTTGCCAGCGTACTTCAAAATAATAGCTGACCCACCAGGGTGCTCATCAATGAAGTCTGTGACATCGTACGCTTTACCGTGGATAACTACCCAGCAGTCGTCTTTTGTTGAATGTGTGCTTATCTCGTTCCACGACAACATACTTTTCTGAAGCTTGGCGATTTGCTTTTGCCCAAAATTTTTCTAAGCTTTCTATTGGAATGGGTACAAATAACAAGGGACCGAAAAAAAAAAAGAAAATTATCGAAATGAGATTCGAGCAAGCTTTAAATGTAAGCTGTCAAGACCCGCTCGAAAGTGATGCGGAGAGAAGTGTGGGGAGTACAGTGCTGCATAAGTCCGACCAGTAATATACGGGAGGATGGTCAATCCGTTATCCGCGGCCTGCGTCGAAACTGTCATTTCCTTTCGACGCAGACGTAACAGTTGAAACAATACAGAGCGCTTTAAAAATACACGACAGAGGCAATTGGGTCAATGTATAAGTACTCTCGTTCTCTGCTTTCAATTCTGCCTCAGACTCACGCTTGTTGAGCACAAGGCAATAGGCCACATGAGGTTGGCAACATAAAGAGGAGTCTAAGACGCCATACTTTTAGCCATGTATCAGTGCAGAACCATTAAGTACGTATAGGCTTAAGAGAGATGGGCAAAGAGTTTACGCATGATCGTTTCAGGGAGGTCAATATTTGTCGAAGAATAGCTTCAGCCACGAAAAAAAAAGACTGCAGCTAAGGACAATCATCGCTATTCGCCACAATCATGACGACTTAAAGTAATCAATAAAAGGAACTTCGAGGCGGTGATCTGATACTGCAACGAAAGAGTCTATCTGCTAATTAAAAGTCGATCAGTTTTCTTGTCTCTGAGACCTAGGGGCTTTGGAAGATTCAGCACCCGTTTCTTGTGAGACACTAGAATTGTGTGCCAGGTCTAAATTTTCCGCTCTTCTCGCAACTGCTCGACTTACTTATCAGTCAGGCAACGACGAAAAAAAAAAAAGATACGAAATCGTGAAAAAGGAGAGGGGATTTATTTCAAAAGCAGGCCATATCTTCTGTTGTGATACAAGCTTCTGATCCTCCAAAACGTTCGGTGTCATACGGACCAACACACTAACCAGTTCGAGTTGAAGAAGGAGATTCGGCGCTCGTGAGCTTAAATCACCGAGACATCGATGGTTCTTTTAAACGGCGTGAAATACGCCTGTGAAAGATGCATCAGGGGCCATCGTGTGAGCTCATGTACTCACACAGACAAACCTTTAACAATGATCAAGCGAAAGGGGCGACCAGCCTCCCAGTGCTCTCATTGCAGGGAACAAAGAAAATCGAAGAGCGTCCACACCAGCTGTCTTTGTGCTAAGAAGGGAAAGTCGCCGGGCCAGCATCTATCTTCATGCTCGTGCAACAAAACCTCACATTGTACTTGTCTGAACAAAGAGAAAAAGGCCACCACGAAGAAAAAAAGTGAAGACGCTACGCAGATCAAGCAAGAACCAGATTTAACGGGCAGTAACCGAAACATTTCTAATAAGCTGGACTTTATTATCGAAGACATCGCTATTCCTTTTGAAACAGATTCTGGTTTACTTGATTACCTTGCATCACTGAGTTTCCTCCGAGATCAAGAAAATACAATCTCCGGAAAAGCCGACAACCTTATATTTGAACCTGGACTACAGGCTCAAAACTTTGAAAACAGTTCAAACAACTATTCGTCTTCTCTGAATCCAGAAAGTGGCAACCATCTTGACTACAGCAACACCCAGAGACATATTTCTGAAGTTCTGTCGTCCAGGAATCTCACTCCTTCTTCAAACCAAGGTTTTACCCAATTTCCCAATCCACCATCAGATGCTGACTTGGATCTTATGGAAAATATGTTTCCATTATTCCCATTAGTCGGGTCCAGCTCTTTCGATAATGATGCATCTCTACCGCTTCTGAGGTTACCGCAACCTGAGGCAAGCCAGGGAGGTATGGATGAAAGACATCCCACAAATGATTTTGGTCGTCAGTCATCACTAGAAGGAGTTGGTAAAGCTTACTCGGATCAACAGAGGCACTCGAATGGCTACCAAGATGTTCCTGTCAGTAGGCGTTCGTCTCTATCTGTAAACCAGATAAATTCGGGTTTCAATGGGACTTTCCATCCACGCCCACTCAAAGCTTCAACATCTTTCAGTGGTGCACTTCACAACTCGAAACCAAGAAGACCAGAAAGTGTGCTTTCGGTAGCTTCCACCTCCTCAAATGCTAGTAAGCACAACCTCTTCGAAACACCTCACATCAACCAGAATCCATTTCCAAAAAATGTGAGCTCAGCGGCATTTCCTCCATTCACTCTTTCGGATAATGATTCAACCGACGAAATAAATCAGAACTCCGGCTTTCAAAGCCTCACTGGCTTGTTCAACGACTCACAGCTGTTGTTGTTAAGCGATGAGGATATTTCGAAAAGCGTTCCAAACTGGGGAACATCTCAGTCATCTCTTCCATCCCGTCAGCCACTGCGTTCTAAGAGGAATAGTTCACTCAGCAGGTCACATTCCCAGTTGCACCACAATTTGGTCTCTAAGGATTACCCTATTATGCCTTTAAAAGCGGGGACGCCATCTTTGGAGTCCTCGCCTCATCTCAAAAGGTCTAACTCAACCGAGCAGAATAACGTACGGCAGCTTAATATGGACTCAAATCTCAAAGATGTTCTTGAGGAATCTAGCAATGTTCCAGATGAAAGCAGAGTGGAGACTTCACCCATTCTGAAGGGAATGTTGTCATCCAATCCGGGTGAATCGCATTTGAGATCCTTGGGTCCCGGAAGTGAAAGTCTAGAGCTCGATCTGATACCCTTGTATCAGGAGTTTATCGAGCCAATGTACAATAGGATGTAATATTTTAGTATTTAGTTTTTCCGAAGAAAAATAAAAGTAATACTATATGCGACGAAACGTTTTACATAATAGAGTCTCTTCGATTCCATTAATCTCCGAGTGTGAGATTTTCCAAACGGTTAGTATTGGAGTCCGCGTCTAGCAATTTTGATCTCTCCATGAATTTCGATCTTTCCTTTTCCTTTTGCTGCTTGCTTTTGGGGAGGACGGACCTATCAACATGGTCATGTAGATACAACAGTAGCATTTCATCATTGACTTCCAAAATGGACTTCCCCTCTGATTCTTGCAAGGACACAAGACGAATAAGATACTCTAAGAGCGACAATCTGTTATAAGAGTTTTCCTTGAAAAATGAGCTGGCCTCCTGGTAAACATCACTATCATGATTGTCTCCATCGGCATTATCATTGCTGTCACTCTCCTCGCCGTTTTCAAATTCCGTGACATCCGTTATTTCCCCCAAAGCTATGTACTCCGTCTCTGAGCCCTTTTCGATTTTTAGAGACAAGAGTGGTGAATATGATTCTTCCAAGCGTAAGAGCTTTCCGCTTGCGCAAAAGAACTGCTTTTTGATGTCTTTAACAGCATATACTTTGTGACTTGGCTCTTCGTCTTCATCATGGTACCTTCCATCGTCGAAGTTTTCCTCAATAAATAATTCATAAACAAAAGGATCATTGTTCTGAGTCCTCAAGAAGCACAGAGCACGAGCATATTCTTCTTTCCATGTGAGTGGGGATGGTTTTTCTTGATTTTCACTCGTTGCGGCTTCTTCGACGTATTTGAGACGGCTGATGTTGTAAAACACGGAGTATAATTTGAGATCAAAAACAGGGCCCACACGATTAGTTGGAAGTCCCTTCTTTGACTCCTCGTTCGCTTTGATGACGAGATCGGAAGCTTGAAGCAATCTGCTTGGTGATATATGCGGATCGAGTGCATTCAGCAAGTTAATTCCGCTTGTGATTATAGATAAGTTGACTAGCGGAATGGCATCATTGATGGACGCTAAAAGTCTGTCAATTTTCGACTCAGCTAACTTGACGAAGTCTTTTTCATTCTTGTCGCTCAACTTACCAAGAATGGAACTGATTTCAGAATTGAACTGATCGATTTCGTCTTTCAAACCCGTCACCAAATCAACAGTGGCATCTAGAGCAGAATTTCCACGAGCAGCCGAGAGTTTAATCAAATCTATGGATGTCGATAGAATGGTGACCTTGGTTTGAAGTTTGGAGTTTGCATCCTGAAGCCTTTTCTTGTCAGATTCAGGGATTCTATCTAGAAGCTTGGTGACAGTCTTGATCGCGAATCCCGAGGCAATGGAAATACCGGATCTAATAGCGAAGGTGACTGCTTGATTGCTCGCCTTAGCAAAAATTTCATCCATCTGTAGCTTTTCAGACGAGAAGGGAGTTGTGGCCTAAAGCTCTCACGTAGAGTTAAAATTTAATTCACGTTTGACCAAAGAAAAAAATGAATTATGCAGATCCAATCGCCGCAACAGAGAGGCTTATGAAGTTAGAGTGAAAATTGTCTTTGACAGGTGGGTAAGGTAGGATAATTCGCCACCCGCAACACTCGCGATTCAATGAGATCAGCTCTAGCATCGCGATCATTATGCGCCTATAAACAATACGGGTAACGAAAGAAGCCGCTCATTGTTAACGCCACGTCACCTGTTTTTTTCCTTCAAAATGGCCGTGAGAAAGCAGTTGACCCAATTTACAACACCTTTGGGTTCGGGGGCTGGCGTTTCGAAAGAAAACAGACCACCCAAAGTCAAAGACTCTCAGACGCGTCTCGCAAAGCCATTTCGGATCCCTTTCAGAGACAAAAGCAGCTTCAATGGAGGCTCCAGGTTGCCGGATAGGAAAGCAAAGCACGGAAGTAAGAACTACATTGAAGATGGCTTTTTATCTGCCGAGAATTCGGATGACATTCTAGTGGGTGTTGATGGCGTGTTGATGAAACCAAAACGAAAAGGCGCCTTGATGTCCAGGGCTATATTTCAAAATGGAAACAACCCTAGTGAGAAACTTAACAAACGGTTTGCGGTCCCATTTGCAAAAAAGCCCGAGGGATTAGAAGAAACTGCGCTCAGTTTACCGCCTCCCCTTGGGATGCGACGTAAAACCATCCTACCTCCAAGAGCACTACATGACCCAACCAGTGAATTCGCTATAATATTGTACGACCCCACTGTTGACGTGTTTCCAAGCCTCGAGGATGAGAAGAGCAAAGAGAGCCTGCCTGAGTCAAATGATTGCAATGAACTACAAGATGATACAGAATCATCCGAGCCGTCACGAAAGAAAAGAAGGCCACAAAAATCCCTCGCAGAAATTCTCGGTATTTGCAAGACGTCAGATGCGAGTGCTAAATACCCAGACGTCCCGGTCGTGATTGATCCTCGTCTCGCAAAGATTCTTCGACCTCATCAAGTTGCGGGCGTCAAATTCTTATACAGATGTACTTCGGGTCTCATGGACGCGCAGGCTAAAGGCTGCATTATGGCTGATGAAATGGGTCTCGGGAAGACACTTCAGTGCTTAGCTTTGATGTGGACGCTTTTGAGACAGGGGCCTAGGGGCAAAAAAACTATAGAAAAGTGCATCATTATATGTCCTTCATCATTGGTGAGAAATTGGGCGAATGAAATTATCAAGTGGTTGGGAGAAGGAGTCCTTACCCCTCTTGCAGTTGATGGTAAGAGTACGAAAGCGGCAGATCTCGGCCAGGCGCTTCAACAATGGTCTGTCGCTTCAGGAAGAAATATTGTTCGGCCAGTCTTGATCATATCGTATGAAACCTTGAGAAGAAACGTGGATAAGTTGGCTGGTACAGAAGTGGGTCTCATGCTAGCTGACGAAGGCCATAGACTAAAAAATGGCGACTCTTTGACCTTCACTGCATTAAACGCGCTCCGCTGTCAAAGACGAGTGATTTTGAGTGGCACACCGATCCAGAACGATCTTTCGGAATATTTCTCGTTGTTGAACTTTGCAAATCCGGGATATCTTGGTACCCGGAATGAATTCAGGAAAAACTTCGAAAATGCAATCTTACGCGGAAGGGATGCAGACGCCACTGACAAAGAGGTTGAGGTCGGAACAAAAAAGCTCAATGAGCTTTCTCAGCTTGTTTCCAAGTTCATTATTCGAAGAACAAACGATATTCTTTCGAAATATTTGCCTGTGAAATACGAATATGTCGTCTTCGTTGGGTTGACGCCTTTCCAAAGAGCCATTTACGAGCACTTCATCTCTTCGGCAGAGAACAAGCGCGTCATTAGGTCGCAACCCTTGAAAGCCATTGACACGTTGAAAAAGTTATGTACTCATCCGGATTTGCTCAATCTAAGACAAGAAATGGAAGGGATTGAAAAATTGATCCCCGATGACTACGTGAGCCTGGAGAGTGGTGGCCGAAACAAGGAAATTCAAGCCTGGTTCGGATCTAAGTTTGCATTGCTTGAGAGATTTTTGCACAAGATTCATCAGGATACTGGTGATAAGATTGTTGTGATTTCGAACTACACCCGTACTTTGGATCTCATTGAAAAGATGTGCAGATACAAAAGATTTGGCTCACTTAGACTAGATGGTACGATGTCAATCAATAAGAGACAAAAAATTGTCGATAAATTTAATGATCCTAATGGGCCGGAGTTTGTGTTCCTACTTTCCTCGAAAGCTGGAGGTTGTGGTATTAACCTTATAGGAGCAAACAGATTAGTCTTGATGGATCCCGACTGGAATCCAGCAGCAGACCAGCAAGCGCTTGCCAGAATTTGGAGAGACGGCCAGAAGAAAGACTGTTTCATCTACAGATTTATTTGCACGGGTAGCATCGAAGAAAAAATATTTCAGCGCCAGTCGATGAAGCTTTCATTGTCATCGTGTGTTGTCGACGAAAAAGAGGACGTTGAGAGAATTTTTAGTGGAGACATGCTTAAACTTCTATTTCAGTACCGGTCAGATACGCAATGCGATACACATGATACCTACAACTGCAAGAGGTGCTCACCGGAAAAGGGACAAATTGTCAAAGCGCCTGCGATGTTGTACGGTGATGCGACGACTTGGAATCATCTCAATGCTGACGCCCTTGCACTGAATGCTGATGAAATTCTACGTGAAGAGAGCAACCACAATGACATTTCCTTTGCGTTCCAGTATATTTCACACTGATATAGAATTAAATCTATGATTACGTCTATAACCACATAACAAATTATTTCTCAAGAACGTTCACCGAAACGTGTCCCTGCTTCAGGATTGAGCCGGCATCCATACTTTTCAGAGAGCTTTCGGCATCGTGAACTGACCCATTTTCGACAATTTTCTTTTCGAGCCGACACTCCCATTTTTGAAGGTATCTGATCACGAGGCAAACGATGACCGACGAAATCACAGTCGCAAACATGGCGTAACAACCCTTCGAGAACTTAGGGGCTGTCAGTGCACCGTAGAAAAGCAAAGACCACCAGGCATTGACTGCATTACTGAACATGTTCATGGAAGCCAACACAACCGCACGCTCCTGAATGTCATTGTAGCACACAACGTTTGCCCATGCAAAGAAGACTGGCTGGCCCGCGTAGGAAAATGCACTCAAGTAGTGTGCGGTGAAAACATAAGCCTTGTCCAAAGGTCTAGCAGTAAGCAAAATTGTAGATATCATCATCACGCCTGCTATTACCAAGCCGGCACGATAATGATATCTGCCCTTAGTGTAGTCAATGTAACTGCAGAGCGCAAAGTTCGCAAAGATACCAACAGCGTAAACACCCATGGGAAAATGATTTCTGTTGTCGACGGAGTAGCCAAAGTACTGAAGCCAAAGAGCAAACAAGGAGTTACTGCCGAAAGACTCGTTTTCACCTCCAAGAACCCAGAGGAAGGAGAACAACCACCAGTGCCACCTGCCAACCACACGCTTGATCACAGACCAACCCATTTTCGTGTGCTCTCTTGGCTTGACCCTCTTTAACGCGAGCTCTATTTCTTTTTCAGAGAAGTAGAAAGCTTGACACGTATCGGGCGTATCTGGGAAGAAAATGTAGCCGTATATCGCGATAGGGACCGTGATCAAGAAGTCGATAATAAACAACCAACGCCAGCCTGCGAGACCTGCTGTTTGGTCCATGTTATTGTAGATTGCAGCTTGCATGGTGGACGAGAAAATGTTTCCCAAGAGACCCGACGAAGTGAAAATAGCGGATCTCTTTGCGAGCTCCTCTTCGGTGTACCAAGAACCCAAGATCAAGTGGCAGCCTGTGAAGGAAGAGGCCTCGAAAATGGCTTGGAAAAACCGGATGACACACAAGAACTTGTAGTCCGTAGCCTTGAACAAGGCCAAGGTAAGAAGGCCCCAACTCATACAACAGAAAGATAACCAGTATCTTGGACGAATCTTCAAGAGAATCAAGTTATGAGGAATCAAGGCAATAATGTAACCAACACTGAAGCATGTGTTGATGAGGTTGTACTCATCGCCCTTCATGTTCAAGTCTTCTTTCATACCACTGACGTAGGCATTGGAAAGATTCAAACGATCGAGGTAGTTGACCCAGTAGACGAGACAACAAAAGGAAAGAACGAACCAGTCGATTTTCACCAAGAGCTTGGCTTCCTCAGGGTCTCCTAGCTTTTTACCGAGAAAGAACTCTCTGACTCTCTTCATGATGTGCTGAAATATTGATGCTGACTTGGACGACTCAGTTCGATGCGAGGGTTCTTATACGATGAGATGCGGCGTTGAAGCGGCTGGAGTAATTGAATCCCGGATAACACCGATGCCGCCCTGCGTACGCGAGACAGATGGCCCTTGATCAGAGAGCGGTGATAAGACGACTTGGAATACCCGATTTGGTCGAAAACGGAATTAACCGTCCGTTCTTATCCATCGCGCATCTGCATACCTGAACCTGTTGCATGCGCGGCATACGATGAGCGACTCCGACACTCACCGCCTTTTTCGGGCCCGCGATTTCTTATTGCCCAGGTCACAGGACCATATCGTGAGGAAAAGAGCCCAATTATAATGTTTCCAGGTCACAGGATCATACCTATAGGAAAAGCGAGCCCGCGATCTTGGGTTGCGAGATAATAAATGATAAGCGCGAGGCCGATTTGGTGCCGATCTGAGCGCACCCGTGATTATAATTTGCTCCCAACCGATTCTTCGGCCGATTCGCTTCTTGATTTCGGCATTCTCGTCCCGCCTTTTCTGCCTCGTCGTACTTTGGATGTGCGTGTGCATGCCACGAGCTTTGCTGCTGCAACGGCCGTTCCGATCCGCGGCCGCTCGGAACACCGGCCTGAGAACAACGTACCGGTCGGGTTCGTACAATTGTTCTCAACGCCAAAAGCCGATCTGGACGCCTAAAGCCGTTCCCGGAAAAGCGCACTACGCCCAGTGTGGTTTATGCCGTGCAATGCGTTTACTTACGGTCTATGTAATCTTTCCACCTAGGCAGCCTTGAACGTTTGAGAGACGGCCTTCATCATGGCGAGGACCTTCTCCTCTTGAAGTTTTCTGCCCACAAGTTGAAGTCCAACGTATCCGCCGTGCGACTCTTCTGGGTCGTAGTCTTCCCAGATCTTCTTGTCGGTGGCCGAGTAAAACTCGCTTCTCTCCTCCTTGACATCAGTGTCCTTGTCCACCTTGGTGACAGGGAAGGTGCCCACGGCGTAGTCCAAGAGGTTGAATGGAGACGTGTAGCCGACGTAGTCGCCGAACTTTCCGTGTGGGTTTCCAGCAAACGGACTTGCTGGCATTATGATACCGTCAATTGGCTTTCGACTGGAGGTGAGTTCCTGAGTCGCGTTCCATCTGTCAAGGTACTTCTTGGCCAAATCCGTTCTCTCTTTTTGCAACTGCCACAACTCTGCAACGCCCATTTCAGGCGTGGTTCCGTACAGCGCCATGTATGGGAATAACGTCTCGCCGGTCTTCTCAACCTCGGCTTTGATGTTTGCTCCTCCGTCCGAGAGGAAGTACTTGCCGATGATGAGCGACAATCTGTAGTGGTCAGTGGGATCCCATTCAATCACCTCGTGGCCAGCTGCCAACAAAGCCTGTTTAACGGTCTCCACGGCCCTGAGCACAGGCGGTGTGGGGCGCACATGCTTGTCATCCTTCAAGATCGCGAAGGTCAACTTCTCGGGGAGATCAACGTCTCTCCAGGGAATCTCAAGCATCTTTGGGTCCCTCAACCATGGTTGGGCGTCCACAACAGCCTTGCAGTAGAATGCCAAGGAATCGAGATCAGCGCAAATGGGGCCGTTCACACTGTTCACGGACTCCAAGCCAGGCAAGCCAGAGCGGGCACCGTAGGTAGGAAATCTGCCGAAGGTGGGGCGCAACGAAAACACCTTGGAGAAACTGGCGGGAATACGGATGCTTCCTCCAATATCCGTGGAAACGGCAATCTCGTTAGTGAGCGCAGCAAGACTGGCGCCGCCGCCGCTGGAGCCACCTGCAGAGAGCTGGCGGTTGAAGGGGTTGGTGGTCAAGCCGTAGATGTGGTTGTTTGTTTCGGGCATCATCATGGCCACGGGTACGTTGGTCTTGACGTGGAAAACAGCACCAAGCTCACGAAGCATCTCAACCAACACAGAATC
Organism: Metschnikowia drosophilae; assembly: GCA_002893705.1. Classification (NCBI taxonomy): domain Eukaryota; kingdom Fungi; phylum Ascomycota; class Pichiomycetes; order Serinales; family Metschnikowiaceae; genus Metschnikowia; species Metschnikowia drosophilae. The sequence continues at coordinate 72,916 of NXHC01000007.1, forward strand.
GCTTTCGGCCTCCAACGGGTTCATGGCGAAGCTGACCACGCCAACAGACGTTGCTTGGCCCTTGATGTTGAAGTTATCCTTCATGGCAATGGGCAAGCCGTGGAGCGGGCCAACAGTCTTACCGTGCCTCTCGAGATAGCTGTCGAGCTCCTCGGCCTGCTTGATCGCTTCGTCAAAGAAGACCTCCGATAAGCAGTTGGTCAACTGGTGGGCGATGGATGCTCTGTGGCAGAAGGCCTTGGTCACATCAGCCGCGGTCCACACCTTTGTTCTGATGTTCTCCAAAATCTTTGTGGCAGGTGCAGAGGTGATCTTCAAGTCCTCTGCGGAAAGCTCGCCCGAGCCTGCGATCCACTCAGACACGTCTTTGGTGTCCTTCGGTGGGAGTTTTGATTCAGGCACCAACCATTCGGGCTTCAAATGAGAGTCTCTGTGGGCTCTCTTCTTGGCGGCGATCTCTTTGTATGTGGGCTCGGCAACGGTCATCTTGTTTTCAGCTGGGGTGATTTTCAGGGGAACGCTACGTATTTATAAGAGCTGTCAGAATGCAGCCGGTGCTGATCGGCTAATTCCGCTTCGGTCTCCAAACCGGGAAGCTTATCCATCAGATAGCGATCTGCGCGCTCATGCGCGCGCAAGTACTGTGGTGCGGCTCCACACTTTCAATTTTCAGATACGCCTAAGCGATCGGAATTGGTAACCCGCGACCCGAAAACCCCGTGTGTGCATTCCTGCCGTCTATACTTGGCGCGGAATGGCATAATTTGTATTGAAAACTATGTATTCACTATACAACAGTCGGGACACCAAACGACAACCAGCGCTGGCCACTGAGTTGTGTCAAGAACCTCCACACCCATCTTCACCAATCCTCGCCAACGTGCGCTCGTAAATGGACACCTTTAGCGGGCGGCGCCGATACCGGCAAGGTACGCCAAAGCCCACGTCCGGGACATACCGCCGTCAATGAGGTGGGGGTGCCATTCCGGCGTGGAAAACCAGTTCCACGAGGCCTTGGGGTCAAACAAGCTTTGGTTCATTCGCAACACACCCTGCCAGCCATCGGGGATCTTGTCCACGATGCTTGCGAGCTTTTCATTCCATTCTTCAAGGACGTATGCAGAATTCCTCATGTACGAAGATATTGGCGTGTGGGGTAACATGTGTATACCATGAATCCACTCGTCGCCGATCGTTCCGCGGCCAAAGAACGTGGCATAGTCGATCTTGTTCTCAAACCAGATTCCCGACACCTTGTTTGGCTTGATCTGTTCAGGCTGATCCTTGTTGTCCGAGCGGAACAACATGCAATCGTTGATCGAGTCCCTCATTACACGGAGCATCAAATTTGCACCCATTTCCATGGCCTTGTCGCCGATGACAATGCCAAATAGCTTGATGGCGTAAATTGAGTGGTAATCCTCGGAGGAAGACTCTTCATTTTTCCCGTCTCCGCTAGCGAAGACACCGTGTGCAAACGAGTGGCCGTGATACCAATCGAAGTTTCTGAACTGAGGAAAGAACGGATCTTGCGTGCTTGGATTGGCATAGTCTCTAATCAAAGAGACGGCGTAGTTACGGACTTGGCGGTCGTTTGCATCTAGCCACAGGGGATCAATCCTGGCCACAAGAGCTATAGCGTGTATGTGATAGCCGTAGTGGAAGTGGTGGTCGTTGTAAAATGAGTTTCCAAAATCTTGAGACGACTCTGCAGAAGAGATGATACCCTTCCAGTTTTTGTCATACCTCAAGGGGTACTGCTGGTGATTGGTGGCGTACTTCTCGATGGCGCTCTTGACTCTTGGGAGGATGGAGGCCGACAACTCTGCGTCACGCAAGATGAAATGGGCGACATACGCAATATAGGCAAACTTGTCGAGCTGCTTGCCGCCAAAGTACATCGAGTCTAGGTCACACGCAGCGGCAATATCCAATTGTGCTTCGACTTGCGCTGCCTCTCCGATGATTTTCTTCACTGATTCATCGAAATATTCGGAGCTGTAACCAAACCCGCCCACGTTCGACCAGGGCTCGAAGTTGATATCCGTGGGTAAGTCCAGTAACTCCATTCTCAACTCATCTGTGACAAAGGCCCGCATAACACCTTTTGTGGGTGAGTCGAGGTCGATTCCGGCGCACTTGCCTCTGGTGCATGCATCCAAAGCGGCTTGATGGTGGGGGAGGGCCCAGACCAAACCCGAGCCGGATGCTGATGTTCCTGTCATGTGGTACTGCAAGGAATACCAGCCACGGCCTGTTGCGTCTTCAACTCCGCCGTCCAAGGAGCCATGGGTAGGGTAACGGCCACAAGCGGAGTCGTATGCGGCGTGGTCGCCACGAGCAATCTGTATAATGGTCTTGCACGTGTGCTTCGTTGACACCAAATGGTTGGGGTCTGCGAGCGACAACTCCACGCCGTCATTCAGCGACACAAACACGGACCAGGTCACCTGGTTGAAGAGCTTGGCAGTGTACTTTGTTGTTCTGCCGCCATTGACAGCGCCCACTTTGTGGAAGGACTCGATGCCAACCGCAGAGTGGACGACGGGGGTCTCGTTCTCGTAGATTGCAGTCGCAAATCCCATTCCGTACACCAAGGGCATGGTCACAGAACCCGGCCCGTTAGAGGCCCTGACGGTGGCGGAGAATTTTGTGTTTTCCGTGACACACACATCAACGCGGTTCCAGTGATGTGCCGTGAAAGTGAACGACACTATGCGCGGCGGATTGAAGTAGAACTGCGCCGGGTTCTGGTTTGGGTCCGGTCCGAACACAAACTGGCTGCGGTCGGTGTGATTGAGAGCAATTCCGTGATCCGAGTCACCGATTCTCGACACCCAGAGCGAGTAGGGCAAGGGCCACACCGGAAACGTTTGATCCTCGAGGAAAAGATTGTTGAAGGTGTTGTTTGTCTGCACGGGCCCCGCAACCTCGCTGCCCACCGGTGGCTGAGGGTGGTTCACCGGTGGAAACCACTTGGTGGGGTCGTCGAGCGAAATGGGTTCTTGGAAGAGACGGGTCATGATAGCTATGGAATTGGCGTGGCTGAGCAAGGAGGACGCGAGTGAGATTTGTGTCCTCTAAACTAGCAATGGCGGAGGAGTTTGTGGCGGCGGATACAAGCGCAATTTATAGTTGGTGCTGTTGCGCGTCTGTGGTTGATGCTGCAACGCAATCGTGAGATCGAGGCACATGTCGAACCGCAGCATCACAAAGGCCGTGCGGAACGCTCGGCGCCCACATGAAAAGGAGCGTCTATGATAACCCGAAATGACGTTTTGAATTCCTGCCCAGTACGAAGTTTGGAATCATGCCGAGTGAGTCGTCTCTGCTGTTCTTGCCCAGCGTAAAGAAGCCTCTGTTTAAAGCAGAGAAGCACGAAATTCTTGCCCACAGTAAGAAGCCTCAGAGAAGAAGCAGTCTCGGGCAAACTGGCCAGCCGCGCAGCCCACAGCTACTGCTCGGGAGACCGGACCGGTTTGGAGACACAGCGGCCCATTGATAACAGATTTTCATTGTTCCGTTTTTCCGTTGGTTTGAAAAGCCACCGAAAACCGCTGCTGCTAGCGCCGCTCCAGCGGCCGCACCGCCTGCTCAAAGTATTCCGCCGGCGCTCTCCGCTGCTTTTTGCAGGGCCCGCCGGCCAACGCCGCTAGCAAGATTCCGTTCCGCTCGCGCCGTTGGATCCTGCATAATGCCGAGTGATTACATGGGGAAGACCCGCTAAGGCCTGGCCTTATAAGAAGCAGGCCAGCCAGCCCAATGCTTTCTTGAACCACGCAGACAAGATGCTTCTCCAGGCTATCCCATTATTGCTTTTGGCGCTGTTTTTAGTGGATGCCAGCTTCCACGTCGACGGCGATACCGTCGTGGCCACACTGCACAACACCCTGCTCGATGAGATATGGGGTGAGCTTTGGCCCTTCCAGGGCATCAACACCTTTGCCCACTTGGAGCACCAGACGTGCCTCACGAAGCCGGACGTCGACTACGACTTTGCGCTCATCGGCGTGCCGTTCGACACCGCCACGTCCTACCGGAGTGGTGCTAGATTTGGGCCCAGAGCCATCCGTTCTGCTTCCCAAAGACAAACCACCTTCCGGGGCTACAACATGAGGGCCGACTTCAACCCATACGCGTCGTGGGCCAAGATCATCGACTGCGGAGACATCCCGGTCACTCCTATGGACAACGAGTTGGCATTCAAGCAAATGGACTTGGCATGGGAGGAGCTCCTCCTCAAGAGACAGTCCACAGAAAACCCAAAGGCGCCTCCCAGATACGTGGCGCTCGGCGGCGACCACTCGATTCTCTTGTCGCACATCCGCGCGCTTCACAAGGTCTACGGCCCCGTGAACGTGGTCCACTTCGACGCTCACTTGGACACATGGAAGCCAGACAAGTATCCCAGCTTCTGGCTGACGCCGCAAAGCGAGGTCAGTCATGGCTCGATGCTTTGGAAAGCGTACACTGAGGGCCTCTTGACCAAAAACAACGTGCATGCCGGAATTAGAACCAAGTTGCTGGGCCGTGCGGACCTTCAGGACGATGATGAGCAGCACTGGGCCAGAATTTCCGCTGATGACATTTGGATCCACGGCGTCCACAAGGTGATCGACTCCATCATGGCGGCCGTTCCCAAGGACACTCCCACGTACATCAGTGTTGACATTGACGTTTTGGACCCCGGTTTCGCCTCTGGTACTGGAACCCAAGAGGCTGGTGGGTGGCTCCCCAGAGAGTTGCTCTACGTTTTGCGTGGAATCGAAGACTTGTCTGTTGTGGGAGCTGACGTCGTTGAGGTGAACCCAGACTTCGACCACGCCGAAATCACCTCTACTAACGGAGCACAGGTTGCTTACGAATTGCTCACGTCCATGGTGAAGAGAGGCCCATTGACTCTCGGAGATAGTGACAACAGAGAGGAAAAAGCCACCGCAGTGGTGCATGCTGAGCAACACCAGAGCTCCGATAGCGCAAAGAAGAACGAGTTGGAGAAGAAGATCCAGCAGGTGGATGAGCAACTTCGGGAGGTGCAAGCACTAAAGCAGAAGCTTGCACGCGAGCTTTCCCAGTTTGAGCAAATCCAGGTGGTCATGAGAGACTCGTAAGCGCCGCCTCTAGCAGTGCAAGCGATACAGTCTACAGGCCGTCGTAAGTTGTTGTGAATCTATTGATAATAAAAGAAAAAGAGCACAGCAGACCGCAGTACAGCCTCCTGCCCTGCAAAAGTGGTGAGCTCAGGGACTTCACGGAACGTCACACGAGTCAATGCATTAGAAGAGATTAAACGTATTCTTTTGACGGTCGCGATTAGATCAAGAGAGCGGCGGCGGCAAGAGCACCGGCAACACCAAGACCAACACCGGAACCAACGACAACAGCGCCGTTAGCACTGGACGAAGAGTCGGAAGAACCGTTGGAACCGTTGGTGCTGTTGGTTCCGTTCACGGAAACGGCCTTGGCGCCGTCAGTGGCAGCAACAAAAACGGTGGTGGTGGTTGGGTTCTGCGTCTTGTCAAATCTGCCGTAACGATGGGTACCGGAGGAGGTGGAGGTGGTAGCATCCTTAGTCTTGTCGAATCTACCGTACTTGTGGGTACCGGAGGAAGTCGAAGTGGTAGAGTCCTTGGTCTTGTCGAATCTACCGTACTTGTGGGTACCGGAGGAAGTCGAGGTGGTAGCGTCCTTGGTCTTGTCGAATCTACCATACTTGTGGGTACCGGAGGAAGTCGAGGTGGTAGAGTCCTTGGTCTTGTCGAATCTACCGTACTTGTGGGTACCGGAGGAAGTTGAAGTGGTAGCATCCTTAGTCTTGTCGAATCTACCGTAACGGTGAGTGTCGGTCGAACCAGTGAAAGTGACAGTGACAACCTCTCTGGTCTCTGCAGAGACGCCGGCAACAATAGCAGCGGCAGCAAGAATGGTGGCGATCTTCATTGTTTTTAGGTAACTGACAAAGAATTTGACACTATCAAAAAAGTCTCCTGGAAGTGCGATGAATTTTGTATGTTTTGCGGGAATTTTCGCGCTTCCCGATTGGGCCGAAAACAAGCCGGAAGAGCCGTTGATTGCAATTTAGCTCTTTTTCCGGCAACTTGGGTCACGTGTTCGCACCAATAGAAGAGCTGAAAGGACCGCTAATGCGCGCGGAATCCGGAAGCTGGCTCGGCATAACAAGCCGATGGTACCCGGATCTCATTCGCCTTTGGCTACTTCGGTGCTGGTACAACTTCAGTCGGTAGAAAACCGACTTCACCTTCGAGGCTGACGTCTCAGTATGTTCCGACTTTCGACGTTCGAATTTTCTTTCCAGTCTGCTGTGCGCAGTCCGCTCGGTTGTTCCAACAGCCGAGCAAACGTTGTGTGCACGTTGACATGTCGACTGCTACAGTTGACGTAAAGTGCTATTTATTAAGAGAATAGAGCGTGACAACGTGAATGGAAAGAGGTGAGAATAGATGATGGAGAAATAATTAAACACAGTGACAGAGCATGGCGTTTCTTTCTGCGTGCCAAAATTGTTGAGGCGACTTCGGTAGCACCAAACTTTGGGCATCGCAGAGATCGGCCGTAATGTTTAAAACTGGAAGTTTTGATTGTTGTTTTGGACACCGAAGCCAAACGAGTCTCCGTAAGCTTCGGGTTGCAAGCCATCCTCGTTAAAGGCGTCGTCATCCTCGGCAGCGAAATATTTCTCGATGATAGTGAATGCCTTGTTGTAGATACTCTCGTTCGAGTTGGCCTGGCAATGGAAAATCTTCTCCATACCACCAGCTTCCTCGATGTAGACTGCGTACTCATTGGTTGCAGATTGGCGCTGTTCTTTGTCCATCTCGCCAACCTTCAAAATGTTCATCAACGAGTCCAAGGTGACTTCAACTATCTTAGAGTCAGCGACACCCAACAAGTCACAGAGTGGCTTGATGCAGCCTTGGCTAACCAAGTAACGAATTTGCTCGGGATTGCTCAATCCTCCGGAACTGGCGTTGGAAATAGCCCAACAAGCCTCCTTTTTGGTTTTGTAGTCACCTTGAGACAACAATCTGATGATGGGTGGAATCAAATTGGCGTCGATAACAGCTTGGATTTGCTCCGGGTTACCGGCGGTGATGTTGGAGATAGTCCAACATGCCTCCTTCCTAAGGGTTTCTTTAGGCGAGTTTAATAAAGGAGCCAAATGGTGCAAAATACCGACGTTGATAATCACTTGAGTTTGCATGTCGTTTCCGGTAACGATGTTTCCCAAAGCTCTCAATGCTGGAGTTTGGACAAGGTTCGACTCGTGGTCCAACAACTCAACCAAACGATGAGGAATTCTTGCATCAATAACAGCTTGGATGGCCTCGCTAGGTCCATCACTCAAGTACGAAACAGCCCAACATGCGTCCACCAAGGTCTCGGCGTCAACAGAGTAGATCAACTTGGCCAAAGTGGGGATTGCTTGCTGCACCGTGTTCCAGTCTGGTTGAGGGTTTTTTCCTCTGCACAAGTTGGACAAGGTCCACGTGGCGGTTCTGATCAAAGAGAGCTTTGTGGTGTTGAACAAAGACAAGACTGGCTGCATTGCTCCGGTCTGCAAAACGAAGTCTCTGTAAGCGGTGGAATCACCGGCAACATTACCCAAGGCCCAGATGGCTTGTTCCTTCACCTCCAACGACTGCGAGTACAACAATTGGACAAAGTATGGCACAGCACCAGAGTCGACAACGACTTTAGTTTGATCGGAGGATCCAGAGGCAATGTTGGTCAAGGCCCATGCAGCCTCGAGTTGCAACATGTCGGGGTGGCCCTCCTTCATGAACTCCACCAAAGTGGGAATGACGCCACTCTGAATCACGAAATCAATTGGAGGGTTGTGCTCCTTACTCAACACTTGTCTGAATTTGACGGTGGCGCTCAAACGGTTGTCGAAGTCTGGCGATTGGATCATCTCCATCATCTTGGGCAAATCTTGCTGCAACTTTCCGTAGAACAGCGAGTCTTCGTTTGCGGCGAGCGAGCCGTAGTCTTCAATCTCATCTTCTTCTTCGGAGTCGTTACCGACGGTGCTGCCCTCGGTGTAGTTTCTTCTTTTGGCCAAGACCTCTTCTCTTTTTTGCTTTCTCAAGTCGACCTGGTGGGTCTCCCTTCTTCGTCTCAACTCATCGCTTTGGAACCTTCCCTTATTCTTGAAGTTTGTACGACGGTACTCAGGAATGAACTTGCTTGTCGTGTCTTCCATTGTCTAAACGCTATATGTTGCTTTGGGTGGGCGTTGATGGATGAAGTTGAGGATAACAGGAGAAAAAACTTGGAGTGATGAATCGCTTGCACCGCTCGTCGCCACATGCAGGACCACAACGGGAGCGGCTACCAAAAATCACGATTTGTGCTATGCCAGCGGGCTGCTATCACTCGAACCGGGAGAGTTTTTGCTGAAAACTCATCTAAGTTTTTTATTTCAGACCGCTGGTCCTTCCACAAACTGGCAGCGTCGGAAAAAAGACTCGATTTCCGTGTTTATTTTTAGTCACGTGACCGTTGTCCTCATGGCATCTCTGCGCCGCCAGCACTAAAGCACCAGTTAAAGTATGCTTCGTTTCCACAAAAGCACCGGTGTGCTTCGGCTCATGGCCATGCAGCCCCGCAGAATGGCGCACCACAGAGGCGCGTTCCGGAATGACGACGCCGTCGTCGACGATGGCGAAATAGAGACAGAAAACGACCCGTGGTCGCCCTCGCTATATAAGGACGTCGTTCGGGTCAGGAAGGGAACACGAAACGTCGAGTTGCCCTCCAAATACAGACTTGCTTACGAGCCGATCTACGAGGCTCCCGGATCCAAATACGTGGCCATGCTCAAGAGACTCACGCTTTCTTTCGGAGTGCTCGGAATCTACGGATCCAAACTTCTATACGAGCTGGTTCTTTTCGACGATGTCTACGCCGTGGCTCTTCTTTTGGGCACATGGGCACCTGTAGTGTTGGCTCAACACAAAACCAAAGACTACGTGACTCGTATCTTCCGTCTCTACGACAAAACGAAGCCTCAAACGCTAGAAAACCTTGTTACGGATGAACAGCTCATTTTCGAGAAACTCAACGCCACGGGGGGAAAGACATACAACCAGCTTGTGACGGTGCTGAACAACGACTCCTTGAAGTTGACCCCACCTTCCACCCTGCCCCTTGCGCCCTATAGATCCTGGCAGGATGAGGCGGACGGGCGCCAGCGCTCCCACTTCATTGTGGACAACATTGGTGGAATGAAGATGGACCGTTTGTGGGGAATCGTGGAGCACAACTCTGGTGTGGACAACGGACGCTACATGGATGTGAAAAAGCCAGTCAAGACCGAACCCTGAATTTCGCGTGGCAAGGTGCTGGGAGTGTGTTGATCTTGTCGCCACCTGACGTCGCTGTACATATAAATCGTCCACGTGATGTTTCACAAATTGGTTCGAGCTCGTAAGGTCTGTTTCGAATCGAGCATTCGTGATCATTTAAAATCATAAAAGTGGCCAACCGTTTACCCAGCCCCGCGCCGAGCCTGGACCACTGTGGAGAACCTCCGCGTTGTCCTGCACTGTGTGTGTACCTCTCGCCGTGTCCAAGTACGAACCCGATTTTGGAGGCTTATCTAGGGCTCAACAATACCGTGAGAAGCCTGAAACGGATCTCTTCTTCGAGAATAGAAACTTCACCAATTACCTTCCCTGTATAAAACGTCCATAAGCGTTTAAAGCGTTTGATTTCAAGATTTGTTGGGTATCCACACCGTTGCACGGCGTCTGATCAGGCCTACTCTCACCACTTCCACACACTTTCGAAAGCAAAATGGGTCTTTTCCCGCCTGTTGCTGCGAGCACAACAAGAAGCATGTCTCCAAATAGAAGCCGGCTGCCAGGCGCCTTGCCACGAACATCCGCCCGTGCTGATGCTTCCCAAGAAACTGATGACGCAGTTGATGTTGAGGAAAAAAAGACATACACCAAGGAGAAAGCCGTCAAGCGCGTGCCGATACTGGTGATCGAAGAGCCGGAAACTCTCGCCAACACCCGTCAGAATGCTTTGTTGTATCATGTCTCCGATGACTCGGTTGACCTCTATAAATCGGAAAACAACTCGCTGGACCTTATGGGACGGCTCTACTACGACGACTACGAGCCTGACAACCAGGAGATAGTGCAGCGGGTCAGCTCGCTCACATCGCTCCTGGCTCTCAACAAATCCCCATCGTCGCTGAGAAGTATGACTCCGCTTCTGGCACTAAAGAAAGATCACTTGCCCGTGCACACTCGGCCATCCTACTCAAGACAAGTGTCGTTTGATACTTTGAGTGACAACCACCACCAGTCTATCACTTTGAAAGCTAAGCATCCTGAGTTCAAGTTTCGCCGTAACAACAAGACGTTTCTTATTGGTTTCAGCAACGACCAGGAGTCTATGAAAGCTGTGGAATGGGCCTTTTTGGAGCTTGTCATCCATGGAGACACCATTATCATCTTGCAGGTTTTAGACGAGAAGCAGCATACTTTTGTTGACAAGCCGCAAGGCGAGAAAATTATGGAGAAACTCAAACTATTGAACTATCACGGCAAACGAATCTCTCTTGTCTACGAAGTTGTTATAGGCAATCCACAAAAGCTTCTCAAACAAGCGATTTTGGAATACAAGCCGGCCATGATGATAATGGGGACACGCCAATATGGTCAAGGCCCACCGTCTGCATCATCCAGCTCGACAAACTTGGCCCACATGTCTGCCTCCACATCTCCTGTCAATCACTCATCTAATTCTCATCTCCCTCCGAACTTCCCGAATCTCCTGAATACGCATTCTCCAGTGCAGACTTCTCACCATCACCATCACAGATATATGCCATTTTTCTCGAAGTCGTCTGTGTCAAAGTATTTTCTCCAGTACGCGTTGGTGCCTGTCATTGTCGTGAAGCCGTTTTACCAGATCCATGAATCGTTAGACAAGCCAGTCGATTCTGAAACGTATTTCAGTGACTGGTTGGCAAATATAGACATTTCTCACACGAGAGAAAAGAAGAAAAAGTACATGTTTGGCATCAAGAGTCTGCTGTCATCACGGAACCTGTCATACGTTTCGCTTGCAGATCTCAATCGCCAGGAACCTCGAGGAAGACCTGAAAACGACGAGCTCGTGTTTTCGATGGACAGCCGAAGCAGAGACTCTTCAGCTTCACGTTCTTCGTCTTTGTCGCGCTCAAGATCACGTCAAGATAATTCTGCCGGCGCAGATGCGGGCGAACCTGCCCCAAGATCAAGGTCCAGAAGCACGCTCTCTCGGTTTTTCGGCTCCTAGGCTGATATTTAGGGCCTCTTCTCTTTGAAGCAAGAAAAAAAAATTAATAAAAATAAAAAGAGACTCTTTCCAAAGACCGAATGACCGCGGACCAAGTCCGGTTCAGTCCACAGAACTATTTTTTGCATCTATGTTGGTTCTCCAGCTCCTCTGTGCTAAATGCGAGGGGCGCACCAAATTGGGGCGGAGTGCACCTGGAATCACCTCCGGGCCGAGGACGCTTGCCAATCTTACGAGATCCCTCCACATCATAAATTCGCCTCTCGAGCCACACTTGCGGGAAAAAATAAAGAATGGGCCGTACAGTTGGAAGCAAGATTATTCTTGCCGTGGACGCCATTTCGCTTGGTCTCGGCATCTACGCCTTGCTGTTTCTCAGCACTAATGTGAAACTTCCCCCGCATCTTATTGGAGGTGGCCAGTTGCAGTTTCTCACCAACCTTTCGCTATTGGCATCCATGATCATTTTTGCTTTGGGAGCGATTGCCCATCTCACGAAATCCCGGTACCTCTTCGAGCTCAAGAACAACTTACATCCCATCGGCTTGGTGCTCGAGAGCGTGGTGACTTTGATATACTGGCCGTTGAAGTTGTTGTTCATCCACATCCTCATCAAGAACCCAGACACCGCCAAGTTCATTCCTCTCCACATTGACATTTGTTTGCACTTGGTGCCCGTCATATCGTTGCTTATTGACTACTTCTTTTTCATGCCCCGGTGGACCGTCAAGGCGTCGACGTCCTTGACCGCCTGCGTTGTTCTTTCTTCCGCCTATTGGGCTTGGCTCAAGCACGTCATAGACTTCGAGAATGGCGGAGAGTATCCTTACATGTTCTTGAATGTCCCTGACGAGAGCACCAGAATTCTCATCTTCGCCAGCGTTGCCATGCTTGGGTTCGTTCTGTTCTTGCTTATGAGATCATTGCACGACTGTGTCGTGTCTCCAGAGCTCGAGACACAGAAGGAGATTGACATGAAGAAGCAATTGTGAAGCTGGACGTGGCAAACGGCCGCTGTAAGTCGACTTACTCATTCCGGTGAGAGTTTCCTGCGTTTATAGCAGCAAACAAAGATCACCAAACTGAAGTCTCTCCGTAGATGATCGCCCTTTGGGACGGCCATCTGTAGACCCGTTTACCCCACAAGTCCATACGGCCCCGCCGGGCCATCACCACATTCTGTGGTGTACGGGTTCATGGCCACCCTTGTCCGTACGAGCGGCTCGCCCAGTCCAAAGTAGCCATGAAGCTCTTCGGAATTGCGTTTTACGCAGCAGCCGTAGCGGCCGTACAGCTTCCGTTTGCGTTAAACGCGTTCGCCGACACATCGCGTCCCCACTACTCCTTGGTGGACTCGGCTGCACACCCCATCGATCTTGCTCCTTATAAGAATAACGTTGTCATCCGCTTGCCCAAGACCGCCGAGCTTCTCCAGCATTTGAAATCGTCCTCTCACAAGATATGGGCTTCTCATGCTCACGAGGGAACCATTGATGTCCAGGTGCATGCAGACGATGTTGAGAGTGTCTTGTCACACACTGAAGTGACAGTGCCCAATATAATCATCTCAGACTTGCCGCAAGCGGTGTATGAGAGCTATCCCGAGAACTTGTCGAAAAACGACTTTGAGGATTTCCTCAAACAATCGCACGAAGAGCTCTTCGCCGCGTCGTGCGACGAGTTGTCAGCCTTGGAGGTGTTCAAGGCAACATCCGAAGTGTTTTTCAAGCTGTACCGCCCATTGCAGTCCATCGACTCTTGGTTGGAGCTTTTCCAGCAAACGTACCCAGACTTGGTCTCCATCGAGACCATTGGCCACACTTACGAGGGCCGTGCGTTGAAGGTGGTGCACTTATCGGTGAAGCACAATGACGTTCCCCACGATGACAAAAAGACAATTGTCGTCACAGGAGGCGTGCACGCCCGTGAATGGATCTCTGTTTCTTCTGTATTGTACGGGATTTACTACATGATCAACCACTACGAGGCCAATCCCGAGGACTGGCCGGAATTGGCAAAGCTCGATTTCTTATTCATCCCGGTTTCCAACCCCGACGGCTATGACTATTCGTGGACCACCGACCGCTTGTGGCGCAAGAACAGACAGCCTCAGAAGGACGGCGGGGATGACGATGTTTGCAAAGGTATCGACATCGACCACTCCTACGACTACCAGTGGACTCCGTCCAGTGACACCGTTTGCGGCGAAGACTACTCTGGAAGCTTTCCCTTCGAGGCGTACGAGCTGAGGTTGTGGGACGAATATTTAAACCGTACCAACGACGGCCACCAGATCTACGGGTACATCGATTTTCACTCTTACTCGCAGGAAATCTTGTTTCCATACGCATTCTCGTGTGAGCAGCAGCCTCGTGACGAAGAAAACCTAATCGAGTTGGCCTACGGAATCTCGAAGGCAATCAGATTGACCTCCGGAAAAACCTACAACGTTTTGCCTGCTTGCATCGATCGTGACTCCGACTTGATTCCAGATATGGGCTCCGGTTCAGCATTGGACTACATGTACCACCACAAGTCTTACTGGGCTTACCAGATAAAATTGAGAGACGGGGGCTCTCACGGCTTTTTGCTACCCGAGAAGTACATCCAGCCTGTGGGCGAGGAAATATCCGCAGGGCTTAAAACCTTCTGTCGCTTTATCTTGTCTGACGATCGCCAGAGATAAAGGTCGGGCACAGAAGCTGAACCGAGGCGATCACCGCGCGCGATGCTCGACAACTCACGAGAATTGAACCCAGATCTACCAAAACAAGAATGCGCCTAGTCATACAGCGTGTGAAGGAGGCTTCTGTGAAGGTTGATGGTGATGTCGTTTCGTCGATCAAGAAAGGATTGATGGTGTTGGTGGGAATTTCCACCGTGGACACCAGCGAAGATGTCTCGAAAGCTGTGAAGAAACTCGTGGGCTTGCGTCTCTTCGATGACGAAACCGGCCCTGTTCCCGAGCAGAGCAAATACCAGGGTAAGCCTTGGGCAGTCAGCTTGTTGCAAGACAAAAGCTTGAGTGTTCTTTCGGTTTCGCAGTTCACTCTATATGGCACCATCAAAAAAGGCACCAAACCTGACTTCCATAAAGCGGCAAAGGGACCGGATGCCCGCCAACTCTACGAAACTTTCCTACAAGGCCTCCGAAAAGAACTCTCCAGTGAAGACAGAGTGCAAGACGGAAGGTTCGGGGAGATGATGGATGTTCTGTTGGTGAACGATGGCCCTGTGACCATAGTCTGGGATACCAGGGAAAACCTTTAGCAGAATAGAGTGCATATGTGCTAAAATAATAATATTAACTTGAAGATATCTAAACTGTTCCGGCTTTGCAAGTAAAGACCAGTCCGTAGAGGGACGCTTCGAACGACCACACAATACTCTGGATGGTACTGTACAAACCAGGACCCAAAATGTAGAAGCCAATCAAAATCAACAAGATGTTGGCGACGTATTCGAGTTTCCTCACAAAACCGGCGTTCTTGAAACCCTCTATGTGGGATTGATGAGGGTTATTATGCTTGTTGAGTCTGAAAAAAGCCACACCCCAGAAAACAAAACCGAACCAGCAGTCAAAAAGGGAGGACATCAAGGAAAGCAAATCAGAAAAGAACGGAATGACCTCGGCTAAAATGAAGGCAGCAATCCAAAGAATGGTGTTGAGGCCGATCCAGGTGGCCCAGCCAGCAACCGTGTGCTTGTTTCTGTTCACGGAATTCTCGCCGAAGACTCTGAGAAACAAGAAATGCGAAGACACGTTGGAGTAGAGAGCGCCCAAGAAGATGATGGTGGGCAAGGCGAAAGAGTACGCGATCTTCTTGTAGATGTTGTCAGTGCCAACCAAGGAACCAAAGGCGGGCGCAGTCATGTTCTCGGTGCCAACGTAGACATAGATCACGGAACCAGCCAAAGCAAAGGTGATGAGCTCAGCGAGGGTCACGATGTACAACGCCTTCTTGAAGTCCTGGGGGCGCTTCATTTGCGAGATGAACGAGGGGTACGTGATCTGGCCCACAAAGGTGTACACGATGTTCAAGAATGCGGTCATGCCAGCAACATAGGTGGTTTCGCCAGCAACGGGCACAACGTGCCAGTCCTGGGGCTGCCCACTCACCTGGACACCGGCAAAAACCATGGAGAGAATCACAGAAATGAACATGGTGCCGGCGGAGAAGAAGCCGATAAAGGACATGTGCGAAAACGTTCTGGGCAACGACACAAGAAGACACACGACGGTGATCACCACGGCCCACACGATGGAGCACACGTCGACGCCGTCCGACAACACCATGGTGTTGAGGTACTTTGTGCCAACGAGCACGTGGAGCGCCTGGATGAAAGTGTTGTTCAACAAGAAGCAAATGGCGGTGAGCACCCACACGATGCGCGAGTTGCCGAACAAGTGCTTGCCAATGTCACAGATGTCCACGAGATGGGGATAGGCGATGCAGTAGTCGGTGATGGTGAGACCGGTGTAAAGCACGGTGAGCGAGATGAAGGCCGTCAATATGAGGCCGGGCACGAGCCCCAACACGGAATATGACCAGGGAAACGACATGATGGCTAGGCAGATGTACTCGGAGAAAAGAAGGCCGGCGGCGCGCTGCCACGAGCAGTTTTTGTAGTCGATGGAGACCTCGCCCTCGGCGAACGAGAGTTTTTCGTCGGACTCATGCTTGGAGTCGAAGTCCTCCTTCGGGTACTGGCTTTCGACACTCATGGCGAACGCGGGGAGATTTGCAGGCGGGCGGGTACTAGCGGGTGTTGGCGGCGGCCGAGATTATGCTGTGTTTTCGCCACGAGAAAGGTGCAAGATTTTTTAGCGCAGAGTGAAAAAAAATGACACCCGCCCGGCGTGCGATGGAGGCCGTTTTTATCCAGGCCCTGGTGAGACGCTTTGGACATAAATTAAAGTAGATAGATGGATAAGTGCGACTTGTCCTGCGTGCGGCCGCCATCCACAGTTTTGCACATGGAGAAGTGACGCTTGCGATACGCCGAGGGGTGGGGCACATAGTCTAAATTTCAGCCGAAAGGCTGTTTCTGACGTGTGTAGAGGCCCGGTGCAGAACGCTTATTCTGCTGTTCACTTTGCTTTTTTCCCTGCCTCATTTCGCCGTTTGCCGTGCTGTGCGCAATCGGGTGCTGCCGGCCAATGGATCTCGAGCACAGATTTTCACACGCTTCTTTGGTGCGCCGCCCGCTTTGCCGAAGTGCATGGTGACCTGGCGCCCGCTGCAGTTAGGGAAGCCCTGCGGCCAGCTGACGGCGCCGCATCGTCCGGATTTGGCGAGCATATTCTGCCCGGTGTCTGGCGGTGCACGGGTGCAGCCTGCGGCCTCGGTCAGCCTGACAGGCTTGGGTGGCGGTGCACGGGTGCAGCAGGCGGCCTCGGTCAGCCTGACAGGCTTAGGTGGCGCTGGCTCGGGACGGGCCTGAGGCACCGGGGCAGGCTGCTAGTTCTTTTCTGTGTATCGTTGTCTTTTTTACTGCTTCTTCGCATTGCTGTGCCTTGTTTCTTTGCTGTATTTGTATGACCGTCTACACAATCTTCTGCTTGACGAAGAAGCCCTTCAAGTGGCGCAACTGGTACGCGCAGGTGCCCACCAAAACAAGCACCTGGACCAAACTCCACCACAACACGCGGGCGTTCGTGCTCTCACTCTGGTTTCTGAACAACGACTCTCTCTCGCGGATGCTCTCCTGCTCCATGTGGATCTCCTGCAACTTTCTGTTCAAGTCCTGGATCTGCAACGTCAAGCTGTCCACCTTCTTGGACGACTTGGAGTCCACGTAGTCCGAGGCCGCGCCGATGGCAATGTCAAAGAAGATTCTGTGTCTTCTGCCGCTGGTGCCGTCGTTGTACACCGGCTTCAAACAGAACTTGTGCTCTCCCGAGGCGTGCGAGTTGAAAACAAAGTCGCCGCTGGGCTTCGAGTTCTGGTCCACCACCCGGTCGTCGTTGTCGAACGTTTCGTCCACCGTGATCTTCAACTTCAAGTTGTCGTTCTTGAAGTAGTCGTCGACCCTTTCGTCGTACTCGTAGGCGTCGAGCTTGCCCACCACCAACGCGTCTCCGGGCAAGTCCTCGTAGAAACATCTCATCTCGTTCGTGTTGAGGTAGAAATGCAAGGCGCTGACGTGGGCCACCCACAAGAAGAGTGCCAAAATGTACCCTCTCATCGTTGTGCTGTTGTATTTGGGGTGGTGGTGATCGAACAAGTGTGAAAAAGGACCGCGAACGCGTGTGCGTGCAGGACGGGACGGGCGCGCACGCACCGCTACCTCCTCCCCACCAGCCCTCACAACTATACGCCCTTGACGGCGAGTCGTGCCATTGGCCTACATCGTGTCGAACAGTATGTGGCCTCGCTCGGCGTTTGTCTATGTATCCTGGTTGCCTCGCCCCGGCGCCTATTTTTTGTTCTTCAACTTGTGCACCAACGCGTTCAAGGCGCTTCCCTGGTCCGCGCTTTGCACCTTCTTCTTCTTCCTCATGTTGGCGCCGTCGCCGTCCTCCTTTCTCAGTCTCTTGCTTCTCTCCTTCAATATCTCCTTCATGGTGTTTGTCTTTTTGAACTCGCTGTTGGTGGGGTCGATGGCGAAGTCGTGGTTCTCGAACACCTCCTTGAAACGGTCATCGTCCAAGTTGGCGTGGAAGTTGTCCTGAACAAGATCCTCGTCGAAGTTCTTGCTCTTCTTCTTGTTCTTGCTCTTCTTGTTCTTCTCGGACTTGATGATGTCCCGCATGCTGAAGTGGTCTGCGCCCTCCTTCTCTTGCTCGTCCAACATAAGCAACTCCAACTGAGCCCGGCTCTTGTCGTCCTCCTCGTCGTTCTTGCCACCCTTCTTCTTGTTCTTTTTGCTTTTCTTATCCTTCTTGGCCAGCTCCTCCTTGTCGTCCTCCTCGGTCTTTGCCTTGAACTTGTCGGCTCTCTTCTGGCGACGCTCCTTCTCCTTTCTCTTGTAGGCCTCGATGGTCGACTCCTCCTTCTTTTCTTCCTGTGGCTTGGCAGGCACGGCGCCTTCGGCTAAGGCTGGGTTGAACGTGATTTCCATGTCCACGTCGCCTTCGCTGTCGTCTTCGCCCTCGTTCTTGGAGGCGAACTTGCCGCCGAGGAGGTTCTTGTATTTGTCTTTCAACAGGTCAGCTTCGTTGCTGCTTTCTTCCGAGTCAGAGGCCAAGTATGCCTTGAAATCCATGTCGTCGATCTCCTTCTGCGAAAACAGCCTCGTGGACAACGCCAATCTTTCTTTGGGCGTTTCGTCCCACGTCAACTTCACTTTGGAATGCTGCAACGCATCAGTGACAAATGTCGAGTCGGGTCTGTAGCTCGAGGGGATTTTCGTGCATACCTCCTTGGCCTCGTCGCTGTTAAACTCCATTCCTTCGGGAACGTATCTCAAGTCGAAAATGTTGGCTGTCGACTCGTATTCGGATCCATCACAACTCTTGTAGATGGCCTCAGCGGTGGACACAGAGTCGCAGTGGACCACCGCATAGAAATATCTAAGGCGCTGGAGCTGGTATCTTCTCAAGGCCTTCGAGTCGTAGTCCTTTTCGGCGTCGTCTTCTTCGTAGAGCTTTCTGGCGGCCTTTTCCATGTCCTCTTTGTTTGTCAAGTCCAACTCTTCGTCCGAGTCTGAGTCCGAGTCGTCCTTCTTCTTCTTGCTTTTGAAAAGCTCCTTAGGCGGGCCCTCGGTCTCCTCTTTCTGCATCTGCTCCTTTCCGAACTCGGAAGGATAGATGGTGACCGATCTGATGTTTCCGCCTTTTGGAACAAACGAAGCAAATGTTGACATCAAGTCCACGGCCCGCACATTGTCCCAGTCCAAATTCACAACAGCGAACGTGGCGCTTGGCTCACCCTCCTCCGGCTTCTCTTCTTCGATTTCCACGTCCGACTCTTCAGACTCCTCGCTCTCGCTATCAGAGTCATCGCTTTCTGACTCCAACCCTTCTCCTCTAGCACGGTCAACAAATCCAGTCTGTTCGTCCTCGGAGTCTTCTGATTCTTCGCTTTCTGACTCTTCGGGTTCAACGGCTCTTTGAGCTGGTTTATGTGCCTTCTTGGTGCTGGTCACCTCGTCTGAAGAATCTTCGGATTCGTCATCGCTGGCGTCTGAGTCCGACTTTGTAGCAGAGTCTTCTTCGAAATACTTGTCGAACTCTTCTCCCTTATCGTCCTTGATGGCCCTACCATATCTGTCCACCCGGGCTTTCTTGCCTGTGGCCGTGACATTCAATTTTCTCAACTCTTCCTTCGAGAATCTATCATCGACCTTGATCTTGTTCTTCTTCGTGCTGGGAAGACGAAAGCGGGGATCATACGACGAAGAGGCAAACCTCTCGTCCTTGACGGCTTCTTTGTTCTGTGGCTTCGACTTGGATTTCTTGCCCATCTTTGCTGGTATCGATATGGAAACGCAGTGATGCTCTTCTCTGCACTGAGCATCGCGCCTGTGTGCAGGCGCATCTGGTCCAAGGTGCAAATGTGCCGCATACTTACTGGAACGCGCTGGGGTTGTTTCTGTTATTTAATTACATAGAGCCACCCGAGCCCGTGTTGCCCACTAGTCCGGCCATTTCCATGAATGCCCGGTCTTCGGCCAAATTGTGCATATTCACGCCCTGGCGAGCTTGCGCTTGTTTTTCTTCCCATTCCCACTGCTTCTTTTGCTCCTCTAGCTCTTTAGTAGATCCGACTCCCCACACTTCTAGGTCGGTAATGACAAATCTGTCTTCATAGTCTTCGCCGCAGATGGAGTTATGTGGTGAGTACGCAAATGGGTGTGGGGTGTTTGCGCTTGCGTTGACGATATGTCTAAACACGGCAAACTCCAAGTTCGCCTCCAAAGTGAGCGAAACTGAACCTGGCAAGTACTTGCGGATGTTGTTTTTGTTCACTGGCTGCTCGTTCCCAAATCCCAATCCCATTCCTTGGTTGTTGAAGTAAATCAGTTTTCCATTCATACCGCCTCCGGGCTGACTAAGAAAGAAATCATGAACAGGCAGGAGAGCGAATAATGCACACGAGTTGTCACCAAAATTTGATTTGTTGGAACTCGTCCATGGCTGGTTGACGAACACACCGTATGTGACTTTTTCTCCAGCATGTTGCCAGCTCCTAAGGGGTTCCTCAGATGCCCGGAAATATCTGGGGTACTCAGAATCAAACTTTTGGTACCTCATATTTTTTTGGGCAGTTTTCGCCGATACTCTTTTTCCGGAAACCAACAAAATTGTTGGGGCTTGCCATTTGAAGATCTTCAGCTCCAATGAACGGATTGAAAATCCACTCAGTGACACGCTGAAAAGCTGCACGAGATTGTGCTGTGTGACGTTGATACTCGGGTTGATTCTGCTCATTAAAATCGAAAGTTGTGCCACGGTAGCTTCATTGACGAGTCTGGAGCCTTTGAATCCCGCTTTTTCCACCAATTCTGCACTCTGGGCATCCAAATCTGACTTCACCGCCAGGAGAATGCTTCTTTTAAATAAATCACCAAACGCCTCGGGAAAAAAGTTTGGCAAGCAAATTTGAACTGCTTTTTCAAATTCCGTGAAAGAAATTTCAACGTTTGTTGATGCTGAACTCCTAAGCTCGAGGTTCATGAAGCACACAAACGATGTAGACACGCTTTGAAACGCGGTCCACTTCTTTGAGACCAACTCCTTGAACTTGAAAACCATCCGGTCATGATTTTGAGTGGGAAGTGACTTGACAATCAAAAGAAGAGACATGAGTTGTATCAAATCATGGGCGGTGATGTATGTCTTGTCAAAGTCGAAACCATTGTAGTTGGACAACGCATCGAGCGTGTTCCATCTTATCCTCTTGGCCTCTGCTAAAGGGGTCGTTTCTAGTGTCAGGGGGATGCTCAATACCTTGACTCTGTGCATGTTGGGGGAGGCGCATTCTTCTTTTGATCTGTGCTTTTCTTCCAAGCTTGCGGTCGTCGATTTTTCTTTGTTTTCCTCTTTTGCATGAGGGCTCGGCGACGCTTTTTCTTTTTCCAGAGCATCCTCAGTGCCACGGCTCGACGCTAGTGCTACGTATAGCAATTTAAGGTAATTTGCATCGGGCCAGAATCGGTGGAGCTTGTCGGTGAGAGTGGCAATGGCGATGATGAAAGCGTTCAATGTGAGCTGCTTGTGGATAGGTGTTCTCATGAATGGCAAATCGCCTAGAGCACAAACCACATTGTAGAGGATTTGCAAGGCGTTTCTGTAGGGCTCATCAGCATTTTCAGAGGGCAAACCGAGGAGCCGGCCCAAGTCACCAGGCGTGAGCACGGCATCGGCCAGAAGATCTGTCATGTTCAATTTCGAGGAAACGGCCTTCAATTCAGACTTGTTCAACAAGCTGGAGGCCCGGGTCCGGAAAAGCTCCCGGAGCTCGTTTGAGTCCCTTGGTTCTTCTCTGTATGTGCTGGGCTGTTCGGAACTGGTAAGTTGCCCCATTTCAGCTCATGAACCTTTGGAAACTTTTTCTATACTTGTGCTTCCCAGTGAAACGCAAAAGCAGGATAAGGGTAGGTTTGGTTCGAGATGAAGTATGAGCTCTTTCCTCGAGCGCTCGAGATGTGGGGAGAGGGCGCGTTATCTGTAATACTGTGTGGCTCACACCAAATGTGGGCAAAAATGTGGGCGACGGCTAAAATGTTAAAAAGGGCAAAACAGAAAAAAAAAGAGGTGTTCGGCGAAGCGGCCATCGATAACAAATGTACGTCTTGAGACCCACGTCATCTCCAGCTCTGAAATGTTTTTGCTTGCGCTCGATCTATTAGGTCTGCTGCAGTCAAGCACAGCATTGGCCACAGCAGAATGAAAGACAAAGGCACCCTACAAAAAGTGCTCTCAGAAGATTGATATTATGCCTATGTATCGCTATAGCTATGGACGTCCGGCAGCAGCAGGCTCATGGATTAGTTGGCGGAGGCGGAGAACACATCGACAAAATAGTCTTTGGCCCGAGTCTCAAGTGCCGAAACAAGCCTCTGGATTCTCCCCGTTAACGACGAGTGTACCACCTCGCTGAGGGAGTCGTGACCATGGAACCTCTGGTTGCGGATGGAGGCAAGCAAAAGCTGCTTGGTGAAAGAGAGGATGACGAAGCAGAAGTAGAGACGCACGGCCGTAGTGGACAAAACACCGCTGACAGTGAGAAACAACTCCCGGGCCGGCGATGCCGACTGCGACGTGTCGGCAACGGCCCGGGCAAACACCTGGCCGGCGGCGGCCACAGTGGCCAAGGATCCAGCCGATGCCGAGTCCGACACGCCTGTGGAGGCACCGGTGTCTTCTCTGCTGAACCAAAAGTGCACGAAGTAGAGCGTGTAGAAAAGCCCCACCACAGTATCCACCAAGTAGATCGAACAACCGAGACACATTTTGCGGACGGTGGTGCCACGGTCTGCCATGCTAAACAACGCCGAGATGTAAAACGGTAGCACGAGGAACGC
Organism: Metschnikowia drosophilae; assembly: GCA_002893705.1. Taxonomy (NCBI): domain Eukaryota; kingdom Fungi; phylum Ascomycota; class Pichiomycetes; order Serinales; family Metschnikowiaceae; genus Metschnikowia; species Metschnikowia drosophilae. Next base: position 95,704 of record NXHC01000007.1, read on the forward strand.
CCACAAGTTGTAGATCCACTGCCAGAAGTTCATGTGGTGCCCGGTCAAGATCGAGAGCACTCCATAGGCTCCACCCGCCTTATTTAGTATGGCGATGGAGAGGATGAGTTCCACGCCGATATATAGCGGGATGAAGTACAAGAATTTCTGGGGTTAGCAGTGCTTGGAGCGAGAACGCATGGAGCAAGAACATACGTGTGGAAGAAGTCTGTCGAATAATGGAGCGGCCATTGTTTGAGTGGAGTTGGTTTCCGAGGGAGCGAACGATGAGTAGATGTTTGGCGCGGCCCCAGGCCGGATTTGGCTCCGGGCCGTTCGCGAGGGGTTCCGGTTTGGCCAGCGAGCCGATGGCCGGGTTAGCGAGCTTTGGTTGTTACGAGGGCATAGAGCTCGAAAAAGTCTAACATTTCTGCCGTTTTTTTTTTTTTTTTTTTTTTTTTTTTTTAATTTTTT